>OY754978.1:0-210000 GCA_963576475.1 Molanna angustata
GTTGGATCTGTATACTGCGAACCAGGAGAAAGCGTTGAAAGGAACGTTTCTTGCGTCGATAAAATTATGAATTCGGACAAAAAGCATACTGTCCTTTTTGGTGCTGATGCAAATGCTAAAAGCATCTGGTGGGGCAGCGCGCGAACTGACAAAAGAGGAGAAGAAGTCATAGACTTCTTATCTCAACATCAACTCCACGTCTTAAACGAAGGCAATACACCAACCTTCGAAATTACGCGCAATAACATCGATATATCGAGCGTAATTGACGTTACAGTTTGTACGCAAAACCTACTCAGCAAAATCAGTCATTGGAAAGTTGACAGGGAAATAGCTCCACTCTCCGATCATAACGCAATTACATTTGACATTGAGAGACAAACAACGCCTGGTTCGATAGAAGACTCCACGTTTCTGTATAAAACAGCCAAAGCTAACTGGACGAAGTTCCAAAAGAAACTAATAGCTCACGTGGAAAGTAAACAGATCAACGAGGAAAGAATTTCTGAAAACGACCAAACTGTGATACTGGAAAGACAGATTCAATCCATCACGGATGGTATCCACGAATCCTGCAGAGCAGCGATACCACCCATCAGACCTGCTAAGCGAAAGAAGTGCCCGTGGTGGAACTCTGAGCTAGAGTCGTTAAAGAAGAAGGCCATAGCCTCTAAAAGAAGACTCAAAAACTCAGCCATCGCGAGGAGAACCCAAATTACGCTTCCAGAGTACATTAGAGCCAAACAGGAGTTCAAAGAGGCCATCCAGGTCGCAAGAACCAAAAGTTGGAAAGAATACTGTCAAATCCAAGAAAACGAAACCGTCTGGAGCTGCGTCCAACGAATCTTGAAACCCTACAGTCGCAAACCACCCGAGACTGTCAAAACTGCAAAAGGATTCACAAACACGGCGCGAGAATCTGCGGAAGCCTTCCTCGAGAAATTCTTTCCGGATGATGACACGAACAACGAGACGACCGAGCAGACCAACATTCGAATTAACTCACGCTCCACGCCTTCCCTCGAAGACGAACAGCCCTATACGCAGGAAGAGGTCAGAAAAATAATCGTGTCCATGAATCCATCCAAAGCCCCAGGAAGTGACCACTTCACCTCTGACATATGTCTACAAGCCTTCGAAGCGATCCCGAAAGAGTTGACAGCCATTTACAATGCTTGCCTCAGACTCGGATGTTTCCCGAGAGCGTGGAAAATCGCCCGAATCAAAATCATCCCCAAACCGGGTAAAGATGACTACGAGGACATATCGTCATACCGTCCGATCGGGTTGATATCCGTTCTTGGAAAGACACTCGAGAAACTGATCGCATCCCGTACACAATGGAGACTCATAAGTGAGGAAAGACTCAGCTTACGACAGTTTGGTTTCACGCCCCAAACGAGCACAGAAGACGCTCTCTACGACACGGTCAGAAGGATCAAGACCGCCCAAAGAAAAGGAAACGTAGTGCTTGCTATCTCCTTAGATATCCAAGGGGCGTTCGACAATGCGTGGTGGCCGTTCCTGCTCAGCCAGCTGGCCGATAAGAGCTGCCCCCGCAATACTTTCGCACTCATAAAGAACTACCTGAGTGATCGAACTGTCGAGACCGTCTACGCAGGCGTAAAAGTATGGAAAGAGAGCAACAAAGGTTGCATTCAAGGATCGGCCTGCGGACCTATGTTCTGGAACATAATCCTAGACCAACTCCTTCAACTGCCTTTCCATCCCAACGTACACATCCAAGCCTTCGCGGATGATGTCTTCCTCATTATTGAAGCAGCTGACACTCCAACTCTGGAAACGATCGCCAACGTAACTCTCGATACGGTCTCCCAATGGGGAACAAAAGTAAAGCTTTCATTTTCAGAGGCAAAAACAAAGGCGCTCTTCATGACCAAGAGGAGAGTGAGAGAACCAAAGATTATTATGAATGGCCAGCCACTCCCCCTCTCTGAAGACGCCAAAGTACTAGGGGTCACTATTGATCACAAGTTAAACTGGAGCAAACACGTGGACACGATTTGTAAAAAAGCTACTGGCATCACTAATAAATTAACGACCATGGCAAAAGCGACATGGGGACTGCCCCCTGAAGCTATTAAAACCATATACCATGGAATAACAGAGCCAGTAGTGACCTATGCGTCCAGCGTCTGGGCGGACGCTGCGAAAAGGCAAAACATCCGCAAGAAGCTCAACATCGTCCAACGGGCGGTCGCACTGAGAATATGCAAGGCATACAGAACAACGTCGCTCACGTCCGTCCAAGCAATAGCAGGAGTCATGCCACTGGACTTGAAGGTGGAAGAGCTGTCACTAATATACGACACCAAAATAAAAGGTACCATCCAAGAGCTACTCCCTTCGGACGTAAGGCTCCAGAACAAGGTAAAGATTAAAGAACTCCCGCACCCAACCGAACAAATAGGGGTGAAAACCGAATACCTCGGCAACATCGAGCAGTCTTCGACAACTGACGCCGATACCCTATACATCTATACAGATGGTAGCAAAACGGAAGGGAAAGTTGGAGCAGCTTTTGTTACCTTTGACCATGATAATAAAGAGATAGCCACCAAAAAGCTTCCCATGGCAGACCATTGCACAGTCTTTCAGGCCGAGCTCGTAGCCATCAGAGAATCGCTAGAATGGCTAACGAAACAAAGACAAAAGCACTCGCAGGTTAAACTTTTATCGGATTGCAAAAGTGCAATAAAAGCGCTCGAAAACGGAGCCCCGACTAACCGGCTTGTCTTTTCCATACAAAACACCTGCAAAAGCTTGAAAGAAAACGGCACAACGTGCACATTTGCTTGGATTAAAGGACACTCTGGAATACCGGGCAACGAACGAGCTGACCAACTTGCAAAAGATGCAGCAACAAAAACAAAGACTGTTAAAATATATGATAAATTTCCGCTGAGTCACGCAAAAAGGCTTATAAGACAACACCTCCTGAGCAAATGGGAACAGAGATATGCTGAATCGCAAACTGGCAAAGTCACTAAGACATTCTTTAACAACTTACAACAAGCACATGCATTCAGGAAATACAACAAAATCTCATATTTCCTCACACAGATGCTCACAGGGCACGGAGCGAACAAATCATACCTACATCGCTTCAAAAAAGTAGATGACGCCCTATGCCAATGCGATGACACCAGCGAACAGTCCATAGACCATATAATCGAAAATTGTCAGAGAGAGCGATGGAGCATCCAAATGCTTCTTCAAAGAAAAAACATAAACTTCCAAAATAGAACAGAAGCAATAAACAATCCACAATACATTGAATTTTTGGAATTAGTGGCACAGAAGGTGGCCAAACTAAATAAATGATATCAGACAACACTTACTCCTTTACAACAATTTATTTCCTATTCTATTTTATTTATCTTTCTCTAATCAATTTTATTTTTCTTTAATCAATTTACTTTCCAGAAGGCAGCCAAATTAAATAAATTAAATAAAACATACTCTTTTATTTCATACCTATAACAATTTGAATTCCCAAACACAGCACATGTCTAAAAACAATACACCACAACAAAACAAAACAACAGCAGCACATACACTCACAAATATTCACAAACTTAATCACGCAATACACAATAAACATACCCACACACTACACACAAAAATGCCGGATGTCAGTACCATAACATCACGGAAGACCTAGAAAGGTCAGCTTCTCCGACAAGGTTTTCTGTGGTTCCCTTGTCAGCAACGCAAATGCGGAGAAGGTCCCAAATAAGGCCGCAGCCGTCATCCCTCCCATCCCAACACAAACACAATAAACACAATACAAATAACTACTAAGACTCTCAACAAAATTAAATATGAACACAACCTTGTATTGTTATAAGCAAGGGAGACAATAACAGACTAACAATCCAAAAAAAAAAAAAAAACCTAACCTAACCTAACCTAACCTAACCTAACCTAACCTAACCTAACCTAACCAGCTTATGTTTGGCTCGTCTTGCTTTCTGTTTGAGAGTGCTCAGCTCCTGAGTCCACCAAGGGCATGGTTTTCTTGAGTATTTTCTTTTCAATGGGATACTCTCTTTGCACGCGTTGTCCAAAATGGAGTTGAGAGTGGTCAGTTTTACTTCCAGCGATTCTATATTATTCTCATCTTTAAATTTTTCTGGAGTTAAATTTAATGTCTTTAACTGACCACGGACACTCGTAGTGAATGCATTCCAGTTGGCTTTTTTAGTGTTGTAGATTGAGGTGTTAGAGATTGGTGAATCAACTTTGCTACAGACAAGTTTGAACACAATTGGGTTATGATCACTAAGGATGTTCTGAGATTTGTCTACACTCCAGCCCACGACCTTGTTTAACATCTGTTGAGAGCAGAATGTGATATCTATCACACTATGTATATAGTTGCTTCCTCTATATGTCTCGAATGTCGGTGTAGAACCTTCGTTAAGGATATGCAGCGCACAATCTGATAAGTAAGATGTAGACAACGAAGAGAAATAAAACTACAGGAATACCTTGAAATTAAAAATGAATATAAAGCTGCAATATTAAACGCCAAAACTTTATCGTGGAAGTCTTACTGCGAGTCACAAAACAGAGAGAGCGCCTGGGGTACAATACATAGAGTGCTAATTAGACAGCGAAAACGATCTACACCAGCTACACTAAAGGATGGGACTGAACAGCTTGATTCGGCGGAAAGCACTGCCCAAAGATTAATGGATAGATTTTTTCCGGATGACGATGAAAACTTGGATAACGCAGAGCAAACTGAAATAAGGAGAAATGCATATCTACTACCTACAACAGAAAATGATCCACCATTTACATCAGTGGAGGTTGAAAAAATAATTAAAAGCATATCTCCCAACAAAGCACCTGGAGAGGACAATTTCTCAGCAGACATCTGCTTGCACCTGTTTAACGGTAGTCAGGCGTTGCTAATAGAATTGTACAACGCATGCATGCGATTACACTACTTTCCGATATGCTGGAAGAAAGCAAAAATCATTGCAATACCCAAGGCAGGGAAGGACGACCTAAATGATGTCAGTTCTTATCGGCCAATAGGCCTGATTTCTGTTCTCGGAAAAGTCCTGGAAAAACTGATGATTAACAGAATCAACTGGCATCTTTATAAAAACAAGTGTCTTAGTGAAAATCAATTTGGTTTCACGCCACAAAAATCCACAGAAGATGCTCTGGTGGCTTCGGTTGACACAATAAAACGAGCATTTATAAATAAGAAACTAACAGTAGCAATATCATTAGACATTAAGGGTGCTTTTGATAATGCCTGGTGGCCTTTCCTCTTAACACAGTTAAAAAATAAAAAATGCCCACGTAACTTGTTTTGCATGGTTGTTAGCTATCTGAGGGACAGGCAAGTCCACCTTACATACTTTGACAGCCAAAAATGTAAAAAAACCAACAAGGGGTGCATTCAAGGTTCTGCCTGTGGACCAAGCTTTTGGAATGTGATCATCGATGACCTCCTGCAAATAAAGTCCGACGATGGAACCGAGATTCGAGCATTTGCGGATGATATACTTCTAATCACTACAGCAGACTCTACATCTGAACTCGAACATCTAACAAATAAAGCTTTATCCAGGATAATACAATGGGAATCAAAGGCCAAACTTTATTTCTCAGAGGAAAAAACTCAGGCATTGTACGTTACGAGAAGGAAGGATCCACCACCTTTACTTGAAATGAGACACTGCACATTAAAATTTGTAGATCATTTAAAAATCTTAGGAATAATCATAGACAAAAATTTGAATTGGGCAAAACACATAGACGAAGTCTGTAAAAAAGCAGCGAAAACGACAAACAAGCTAATACTGGCGGCAAAACCCACTTGGGGAGCATCTCCTATGGTCATCAAACAAATTTACATTGGGGCCATTGAACCCTTGATTACTTACGCTGCGCCTGTCTGGGCTGAGGCCGCTAACAAAAAGATGAACATAAAAAAGTTAGACCGGGTACAACGACAAATCGCTATCAGATGCTGCAAGGGATATAGAACGATTTCGTTAACATCGGCCCAGGCTCTGAGTGGGATTGTCCCCTTAGATTTAAAAATACAGGAAATCTCGGAACTCTATAAAGTTAAGATAAACAAGGATCTAAAGGAGTTGCCCAAAGATAGGAAATACCAGGGAACTAAAAGATTCTCCGAGCTACCACATCCAGCAGAACGAACTATAGTTGACTGCAAAATGTTTGGAGAAAATCCCCCAGATTTTACATATGGAGAACTTCAACTATTCACTGATGGAAGCCTGTTGGATGGCAAAGTGGGAGCTGCTTTTGTTCCAATCGACAATGGTAAGGAGTTACCTGGAAGGAAATTCAAACTTGAAAACTATTGTTCAGTCTTCCAGGCGGAACTGCTTGCAATCAAAGAAGCTATTAAATACGCGCTACTCAAGCCACCTAATAGATGGCAAAAAATAATTGTTCTTACTGACTGCAAGAGTGCCATGGAAGCAATTCAAGACTCTCTGGCTTTGAACCCGTTGGTCTTTGACATAAGATGTCAGCTTTGGGAACTTACACAGCGAAACCAACAAGTTCAAATAGGATGGATAAAGGCTCACATAGGGATACCCGGCAATGAGTTAGCTGATACCCAAGCCAGACGAGCCACATTAAAAAAGGAAAAACCAGATTATGACCTTTTCCCTTGGTCTTTTGCAAGAAAAATGATACGATTGAGAACAATACAGAACTGGAATGATAGGTATATATCTTCAACCACGGGAAACACAACTAAACTATTTCTTCCAGATATAAAATCTGTACTGCACTTTAATAAAAGGGTACAACCAAATTTTGAGCTTTCCCAAATTATGACGGGTCATGGATGCCTCACCAGCTATCTGGAAAGATTCAAACTGGTTGATAACGGCACATGCCCGTGTGACGATGAAACTCCGCAAGATGTCTTGCACCTACTAATGGTGTGTCCTGTCTTCAGTCGGCAACGGGCTGGTTTGATTGCAGAATGCCGGAGAGAGGGTGTGGACGTGGATCAGTTGTCACTGTTGATGAAGCATGAAAAATTACTGCCACGCTTTATAGCGTACGCCACAAGCATTATCAAGAAGACAAAAGAGTTAAACAAGGGGAGACTGGAAAGGGGTGCAAACGATAATTGAAGAAAGCTACAAGGAACATATTCGAAAGGAGAATAAAATGACACAAAACATTTAAATCATTCAAGCTGAATATGTGATGTGTAATAATATGTGAATATGTGTAATAATATAAATAATATCTAAAGAGACTCTATATTAGCTTAAACATTCAGTTTATTGTTATATTTATTGTTAACACATTATTTAAGTTATATAAACCTCGTACATGACAAGCGAGGTCTTAAAAGAATGTTACTCAATAAAAAAAAAAAAAAAAAAAAAACCTAACCTAACCTAACCTCACCTAACATAACCTAACCTTTTTTTTTTTTTTATGGGTAGGAGAAAATCATCATTGATACACAGCGTCTAGCGCTGGCATGCCCGACTCCATGGTTTTTTACGCCATGACCTACGGACTAAAAACTCCACCCGTTGGGACTCCGCCTACCTGCCCGGGACCGCATTTAGCATTACTTCAGGCCGGCAGGGGTCTATTCAGCTTTATGCTGTGACTTGCTGTTCAGCATTCTGCTGCAGCTGCTGCCTTTCCCTTTCGTCTATTTCCCTGGTCCGTATTATAACTCTCAAGGTTTCCGCGCACGCTATCCACTGTTCTTCTGTTGTAAGCATGTGTTGTATTAGGCTATTCTTGTTTAGAACCGTTACACCCGCATTGCACCGGGCTCTCTCTTCCTCAAACCTCACGCATACAAAGAGTGCGTGCTCAGGAGTGTCTTGCTCATTACAGTAGGGGCACCTGTCACTCTCTGCCTTTCCGATCTTATAGAGGAATGTGTTAAACACACCGTGTCCAGATAGTGCCTGTGTTAGGACTCTGTCTACTGTCCCGTGCTTCCTGTTAATCCACTTCTCTAGGTCCGGAATCAGTTCCTTCGTCCATTCGCCCTGTGTCGCTATTCGCCATTCGGCTTCCCACACTTGTAAGGTCCGCAGTCTTTCGGCATTTTTATCTTTTACTGTTGCCCTAAACAGTCTGGCACGTTCCTCTGCGAGCCTTTCAATGGGTATTTCACTGGCGATAGCTAGCACTGCTTCGCTGGAGATGGTTCTGTATGCACCACTGATCCGTATCGCCTGCCTTCTCTGAACGCCGTTCAGTTTCTTTTTGTACTTATCAGCTTTCAAAGCTTTCGCCCATATTGGTGCGCCGTACAGCATTATCGAGTTAGCGACTGATGCCAGGATTCTTCTTTTGTCTGACGAAGGCCCACCCTGTCTAGGCATAAGTTTTCCCACAACTGTAGCAGCTCTCTCTGCCTTAGCGGCCACTTCGATTACATGTTTGTCAAAACTAAGAGATCTATCCAGCCAAATCCCCAGGTAACGTACTCTGTCTTTCGGCACGACTAGTACTCCATCCATAGAGAATACTATGGGTTTGAGCTTTCGTCGTCCACCGAAGACTATCGCTTCTGTTTTTTCAGGAGCGAGCTTTAGTTCCTTACTCTCCATCCAGCACCTTACCTTTTCCAGTGCGCCATTTACGGTGTCGACGAGCCCTTCCTCTGTGCGTGCCCTGCCCATGAGTGCAAGGTCATCCGCGTAGCCCACCAGCTCTGCATTGTCGCCAAAGTCTATCTTAAAAACTTCATCATATAGTATGTTCCAGAGTGTCGGGCCAAGTATCGACCCCTGAGGAACGCCACTGCTAACCTCTATTGTCACACTTCTACCAGTAGAGTCTTTCGCTACCACGACCCTGTCACTAAGGTAACTATCGATTAAGCTGCATATGTAAGGCGGAAAATTTCTGCGGTTGATCTCTTCAATGATTTTCTTCCAGGGAGCCGAATTAAAAGCGTTTCTAACGTCTAGTGCAACCATTGTGCAAATTCTTCTGGTACGATGGGTTCCTTGTTTGGCCTCTTCCATATAGTTTACCACTCGCTCCACAGCCCCTAACGTAGATCTGCCAGCTCTGAAACCGTACTGTGCGTCCGACAGTCCTCCATGTTCCGGGAGCAACGATTCTATTCTGTTTAGTATGATTCTCTCCATTAATTTGCCGAAACAATCAATAAGACACAGCGGTCTGTATCCAGTTGGGTCATTTGCTGGTTTGCCACTTTTTTGTATTAGTATTATCTTGGCAGTCTTCCATATTCTGGGAAAAGCTCCGGACCTAAGCACTGTATTCATGACCCTCCTTATACTCTCAGGAGCAGCCCCGAAAGCCATTCTGACCACCTCAGGAGGTATCATGTCAGGGCCCGCTGCTTTTTTTAATTTAATTTGGTCGATTGCTCTCTTCAGTTCGTGAGTAGTCAGCTCAGGTACCTCGTCTATAATATAGACTTTCCTCTCAAAGTCTTGGTGTGTCGGAAACAGCACACCAGTTATGTCCTTTATTTGCTCCGTCGTCACTTGTGCAGGGGGGCTATATTTAATTTTTCTTGTTATGATTTTGTATCCTTTTCCCCACACATCGTCATTTACCTCCTCGCAGATGGCCTTCCAGTGTTCTCTCTTCGACCTAGCGATGAGGCATTTCAGGTCTCGCTTTGTTGTCTTGTACTCGAGCCTACAGGCCCTAACCAACTCCTCGTCACTATTACCTTTGGTCCTAGAAAACTTTCTCCTCGCCTTTATTGACAGTTTTCTGGCTTCCGATATTTCTTCATTCCACCAATATATTTGTCTCTAAGGAAAGGGCTTCTTTTTTGCCATTGCAGCGTTGCATGCCCTCGTCGTGGTCGCCACCAGCCCCTTCGGAGTGTTGAAGTCCTCTCTGGCTATTGCATTGTTGAACCTCTCATGGTTGATCCTTTTAAGGTTCCACCCATTGGCGCAAGGAAGCAACAGCTCCGGTCTTGCATCTGCGAACTCAACCTAACCTAACCTAACCTAACCTAACCTAACCTAACCTAACCTAACCTAACCTAACCTAACCTAACCTAACCTAACCTAACCTAACCTAACCTAACCTAACCTAACCTAACCTAAAAGCGCTCGAAAACGGAGCCCCGACTAACCGGCTTGTCTTTTCCATACAAAACACCTGCAAAAGCTTGAAAGAAAACGGCACAACGTGCACATTTGCTTGGATTAAAGGACACTCTGGAATACCGGGCAACGAACGAGCTGACCAACTTGCAAAAGATGCAGCAACAAAAACAAAGACTGTTAAAATATATGATAAATTTCCGCTGAGTCACGCAAAAAGGCTTATAAGACAACACCTCCTGAGCAAATGGGAACAGAGATATGCTGAATCGCAAACTGGCAAAGTCACTAAGACATTCTTTAACAACTTACAACAAGCACATGCATTCAGGAAATACAACAAAATCTCATATTTCCTCACACAGATGCTCACAGGGCACGGAGCGAACAAATCATACCTACATCGCTTCAAAAAAGTAGATGACGCCCTATGCCAATGCGATGACACCAGCGAACAGTCCATAGACCATATAATCGAAAATTGTCAGAGAGAGCGATGGAGCATCCAAATGCTTCTTCAAAGAAAAAACATAAACTTCCAAAATAGAACAGAAGCAATAAACAATCCACAATACATTGAATTTTTGGAATTAGTGGCACAGAAGGTGGCCAAACTAAATAAATGATATCAGACAACACTTACTCCTTTACAACAATTTATTTCCTATTCTATTTTATTTATCTTTCTTTAATCAATTTTATTTTTCTTTAATCAATTTACTTTCCAGAAGGCAGCCAAATTAAATAAATTAAATAAAACATACTCTTTTATTTCATACCTATGACAATTTGAATTCCCAAACACAGCACATGTCTAAAAACAATACACCACAACAAAACAAAACAACAGCAGCACATACACTCACAAATATTCACAAACTTAATCACGCAATACACAATAAACATACCCACACACTACACACAAAAATGCCGGATGTCAGTACCATAACATCACGGAAGACCTAGAAAGGTCAGCTTCTCCGACAAGGTTTTCTGTGGTTCCCTTGTCAGTAACGCAAATGCGGAGAAGGTCCCAAATAAGGCCGCAGCCGTCATCCCTCCCATCCCAACACAAACACAATAAACACAATACAAATAACTACTAAGACTCTCAACAAAATTAAATATGAACACAACCTTGTATTGTTATAAGCAAGGGAGACAATAACAGACTAACAATCCAAAAAAAAAAAAAAACCTAACCTAACCTAACCTAACCTAACCTAACCTAACCTAACCTAACCTAACCTAACCTAACCTAACCTAACCTAACCTAACCTAACCTAACCTAACCTAACCTAACCTAACCTAACCTAACCTAACCTAACCTAACCTAACCTAACCTAACCTAACCTAACCTAACCTAACCTAACCTAACCTAACCTAACCTTACCTTACCTTACCTTACCTAACCTAACCTAACCTAACCTAACCTAACCTAACCTAACCTTACCTAACCTTACCTAACCTAACCTTACCTAACCTAACCTAACCTAACCTTACCTTACCTTACCTAACCTAACCTAACCTAACCTAACCTAACCTAACCTTCACAACCTTGTTCATTATAAGCAAGGTGTAAAACACAATTAAAAAAAAAAAAACCTAACCTAACCTAACCTAACCTAACCAATATAGGAAAAGAAACAGAAATGGACTGTTGGCGGATGTCGTATGTCAGGTCAAACCAATGACGTGGAATGTGCTTACTGGTGTGGAGAAAGTCTTTATCGGATACCAAAGAGTCTATGTAGCTGACCAAAGCCCTCTAATTCAATGCTACAAATGTCTGGGGTATGGACACACTCAGAACTTTTGCTCAAACGATTTGGTATGCGCTCACTGCACAGGAAATCATATACTTAGGGAATGTCCAAATAGGAATGAGGGACCAAAATGCGGGAACTGTAGCCTACTGAAGAAGGAGGATGGACATATGGCTTTCAGTCCACAGTGTCCCATCAGGAAATTAAAGGAAACAAGGGCAATAGAATTAACCAACTACTTATGCTAATGCTGGCCAAGGGAATGAGTGCGTCAGGGACTTTCAGCTTATAAAATTTGTGCAGTGGAACTTGGGACGCTGCAAAGCTGCGCAAGAACAACTGTTGTCGAGTGGTTCAAAATATGATATAATGCTAGTGCAAGAACCCTATGTCGGTAAAAATGGACAAATAAATGCACCAGGTTTCGAAGTCTACCAAATTGGCATATCAAGAGACAAATGTTGCAAAGCGGCGGTTCTAATAAATCAACAACTTCCTAAAGGACTTATGCTTACCAAACATTCTAATACAAATTATGTCTTTGTTCAATTGAATACGGATACCGGCCCGATTATTATAGATTCCGCTTATATAGAACCATCGGCTGAGATTGAACCACTAATGGAAACAATAAAAAGTTTAGCTGAACAAACGATTATCGTCGGAGGCGACATGAATGCAAAGAATATATGGTGGGGAAGCAACAGAACGGACACCAGAGGGGATATTTTGTCATCTTACTTATCAGATTGTGCGCTGCATATCCTTAACGAAGGTTCTACACCGACATTCGAGACATATAGAGGAAGCAACTATATACATAGTGTGATAGATATCACATTCTGCTCTCAACAGATGTTAAACAAGGTCGTGGGCTGGAGTGTAGACAAATCTCAGAACATCCTTAGTGATCATAACCCAATTGTGTTCAAACTCGTCTGTAGCAAAGTTGATTCACCAATCTCTAACACCTCAATCTACAACACTAAAAATGCCAACTGGAATGCATTCACTACGAGTGTCCGTGGTCAGTTAAAGACATTAAATTTAACTCCAGAAAAATTTAAAGACGAGAATAATATAGAATCGCTGGAAGTAAAACTGACCACTCTCAACTCCATTTTGGACAACGCGTGCAAAGAGAGTATCCCATTGAAAAGAAAATACTCAAGAAAACCATGCCCTTGGTGGACTCAGGAGTTGAGCACTCTCAAACAGAAAGCAAGACGAGCCAAACATAAGCTGGAAAACTCATATAGACAACGAAGAGAAATAAAACTACAGGAATACCTTGAAATTAAAAATGAATATAAAGCTGCAATATTAAACGCCAAAACTTTATCGTGGAAGTCTTACTGCGAGTCACAAAACAGAGAGAGCGCCTGGGGTACAATACATAGAGTGCTAATTAGACAGCGAAAACGATCTACACCAGCTACACTAAAGGATGGGACTGAACAGCTTGATTCGGCGGAAAGCACTGCCCAAAGATTAATGGATAGATTTTTTCCGGATGACGATGAAAACTTGGATAACGCAGAGCAAACTGAAATAAGGAGAAATGCATATCTACTACCTACAACAGAAAATGATCCACCATTTACATCAGTGGAGGTTGAAAAAATAATTAAAAGCATATCTCCCAACAAAGCACCTGGAGAGGACAATTTCTCAGCAGACATCTGCTTGCACCTGTTTAACGGTAGTCAGGCGTTGCTAATAGAATTGTACAACGCATGCATGCGATTACACTACTTTCCGATATGCTGGAAGAAAGCAAAAATCATTGCAATACCCAAGGCAGGGAAGGACGACCTAAATGATGTCAGTTCTTATCGGCCAATAGGCCTGATTTCTGTTCTCGGGAAAGTCCTGGAAAAACTGATGATTAACAGAATCAACTGGCATCTTTATAAAAACAAGTGTCTTAGTGAAAATCAATTTGGTTTCACGCCACAAAAATCCACAGAAGATGCTCTGGTGGCTTCGGTTGACACAATAAAACGAGCATTTATAAATAAGAAACTAACAGTAGCAATATCATTAGACATTAAGGGTGCTTTTGATAATGCCTGGTGGCCTTTCCTCTTAACACAGTTAAAAAATAAAAAATGCCACGTAACTTGTTTTGCATGGTTGTTAGCTATCTGAGGGACAGGCAAGTCCACCTTACATACTTTGACAGCCAAAAATGTAAAAAAACCAACAAGGGGTGCATTCAAGGTTCTGCCTGTGGACCAAGCTTTTGGAATGTGATCATCGATGACCTCCTGCAAATAAAGTTCGACGATGGAACCGAGATTCGAGCATTTGCGGATGATATACTTCTAATCACTACAGCAGACTCTACATCTGAACTCGAACATCTAACAAATAAAGCTTTATCCAGGATAATACAATGGGAATCAAAGGCCAAACTTTATTTCTCAGAGGAAAAAACTCAGGCATTGTACGTTACGAGAAGGAAGGATCCACCACCTTTACTTGAAATGAGACACTGCACATTAAAATTTGTAGATCATTTAAAAATCTTGGGAATAATCATAGACAAAAATTTGAATTGGGCAAAACACATAGACGAAGTCTGTAAAAAAGCAGCGAAAACGACAAACAAGCTAATACTGGCGGCAAAACCCACTTGGGGAGCATCTCCTATGGTCATCAAACAAATTTACATTGGGGCCATTGAACCCTTGATTACTTACGCTGCGCCTGTCTGGGCTGAGGCCGCTAACAAAAAGATGAACATAAAAAAGTTAGACCGGGTACAACGACAAATCGCTATCAGATGCTGCAAGGGATATAGAACGATTTCGTTAACATCGGCCCAGGCTCTGAGTGGGATTGTCCCCTTAGATTTAAAAATACAGGAAATCTCGGAACTCTATAAAGTTAAGATAAACAAGGATCTAAAGGAGTTGCCCAAAGATAGGAAATACCAGGGAACTAAAAGATTCTCCGAGCTACCAAGCCACCTTATAGATGGCAAAAAATAATTGTTCTTACTGACTGCAAGAGTGCCATGGAAGCAATTCAAGACTCTCTGGCTTTGAACCCGTTGGTCTTTGACATAAGATGTCAGCTTTGGGAACTTACACAGCGAAACCAACAAGTTCAAATAGGATGGATAAAGGCTCACATAGGGATACCCGGCAATGAGTTAGCTGATACCCAAGCCAGACGAGCCACATTAAAAAAGGAAAAACCAGATTATGACCTTTTCCCTTGGTCTTTTGCAAGAAAAATGATACGCTTGAGAACAATACAGAACTGGAATGATAGGTACATATCTTCAACCACGGGAAACACAACTAAACTATTTCTTCCAGATATAAAATCTGTACTGCACTTTAATAAAAGGGTACAACCAAATTTTGAGCTTTCCCAAATTATGACGGGTCATGGATGCCTCACCAGCTATCTGGAAAGATTCAAACTGGTTGATAACAGCACATGCCCGTGTGACGATGAAACTCCGCAAGATGTCTTGCACCTACTAATGGTGTGTCCTGTCTTCAGTCGGCAACGGGCTGGTTTGATTGCAGAATGCCGGAGAGAGGGTGTGGACGTGGATCAGTTGTCACTGTTGATGAAGCATGAAAAATTACTGCCACGCTTTATAGCGTACGCCACAAGCATTATCAAGAAGACAAAAGAGTTAAACAAGGGGAGACTGGAAAGGGGTGCAAACGATAATTGAAGAAAGCTACAAGGAACATATTCGAAAGGAGAATAAAATGACACAAAACATTTAAATCACTCAAGCTGAATATGTGATGTGTAATAATATGTGAATATGTGTAATAATATGAATAATATCTAAAGAGACTCTATATTAGCTTAAGCATTCAGTTTATTGTTAAATTTATTGTTAACACATTATTTAAGTTATATAAACCTCGTACATGACAAGCGAGGTCTTAAAAGAATGGTACTCAATAAAGAAAAAAAAAACCTAACCTAACCTAACCTAACCTAACCTAACCTAACCTAACCTAACCTAACCTAACCTAACCTAACCTAACCTAACCTAACCTAACCTAACCACGGGGAACAAATCACAGGGCACGGAGCGAACAAATCATACCTACATCGCTTCAAAAAAGTAGATGACGCCCTATGCCAATGCGATGACACCAGCGAACAGTCCATAGACCATATAATCGAAAATTGTCCGATGTTCCAGAGAGAGCGATGGAGCATCCAAATGCTTCTTCAAAGAAAAAACATAAACTTCCAAAATAGAACAGAAGCAATAAACAATCCACAATACATTGAATTTTTGGAATTAGTGGCACAGAAGGTGGCCAAACTAAATAAATGATATCAGACAACACTTACTCCTTTACAACAATTTATTTCCTATTCTATTTTATTTATCTTTCTTTAATCAATTTTATTTTTCTTTAATCAATTTACTTTCCAGAAGGCAGCCAAATTAAATAAATTAAATAAAACATACTCTTTTATTTCATACCTATAACAATTTGAATTCCCAAACACAGCACATGTCTAAAAACAATACACCACAACAAAACAAAACAACAGCAGCACATACACTCACAAATATTCACAAACTTAATCACGCAATACACAATAAACATACCCACACACTACACACAAAAATGCCGGATGTCAGTACCATAACATCACGGAAGACCTAGAAAGGTCAGCTTCTCCGACAAGGTTTTCTGTGGTTCCCTTGTCAGTAACGCAAATGCGGAGAAGGTCCCAAATAAGGCCGCAGCCGTCATCCCTCCCATCCCAACACAAACACAATAAACACAATACAAATAACTACTAAGACTCTCAACAAAATTTAATATGAACACAACCTTGTATTGTTATAAGCAAGGGAGACAATAACAGACTAACAATCCAAAAAAAAAAAAAAAACCTAACCTAACCTAACCTAACCTAACCTTACCTAACCTAACCTAACCTAACCTAACCTAACCTAACCTAACCTAACCTAACCTAACCTAACCTAACCTAACCTAACCTAACCTAACCTAACCTAACCTAACCTAACCTAACCTAACCTAACCTAGACCTTTGGTGAGTTTTTATACAAACTATTTCCTATAGTCTAATTCGTGTTCTTCTTCCTTTATGTAGACCTTTTGGTTAGTTTTTAAACAAACTATTTTTAAACAAACTATCCTTTAGTCTAATTCTTCGTTTTCTTATTTTATGTAGATGTTGGGTGAATTTTATATAAAATATTTCCTATAGTTCAATTCATCTTCTTCTTCTTTTATGAAGACATTTTGGTCAGTTTTTTATATAATACATTTCCTAATGTGTAATACTTCTATTTCATCTTCTATGTAGACCATTGGGTCAGTTTTTATTACAAACTATTTGTTATAGTTTTATACTTCTACTTCTTTTTTTATTTAGTCTTTTGGATTAGTTTTATGTCTAATAGTCTATTGTAACGAAATATTATAAACAACATGTATACTTGATGAAAATACATAAAAACGAATGTGATGTGACCAACACTAGAATCTTCTCATTACTTTTGTTCAATCAAATTTACACCAATTATTATATCATCATATATTGCTTAATTTTCAATAACTAGACATTTCATTTTAATGACAATATATAAAAAATCGGGGTTGTGGCCATTGCTGGATCTTCACAACGTTTATATTCATATTAAAAACTATTTAACATAGCTTAATTCTTCTTCTGTAATGTAGACTTATGTGTCAGTTTTAAGTCTATCAGTTTTATTGTGCAAAAATATAATAAACTATATGCACACTTGACGAAAAATATAAAAACGAATGGGATGGGACCAACACTAGAATATTTTCAGTACTTTTGTTTAATCAATTTTTAAACCATTTCCCATCATCCAAAATTACTAAATATTTAAAACACATTATTTGCGTTCGATGACAATATATAAAAATAGGGGTTGTGGCCAAATCCAAACTCTTTACGACGTTGTCTTTTTATAATAAGTCATATATAAAATCATTTCCCATTGTCCATGCGTGCAGAAATTGTATGTGCTTATATATAAAAGCAAATGGATTGTGGCCATCACTTTAAGATTTTACACCGCTTAAACTCAATTAAATTTCAGACTACTTTTCATACTACGGTTAAAAAAAATTATGTGTGACAATATTATGTAGGTATATAAACGATTGCTTATTCCTTCACTAATTTACATTCTTGGCCAACGGCGGGACATAAAGGCTAGTGATAAATAAAAATACTTTATATGATAGATGCAAAAGGCACTTTATATGATAAATGTATCATAAATGTTATATTGTTTGTTATACATAAATACTTTATATGATATAAGCAAAATGCATTTTATATGATAAATGTAACCTAAATGTAATATTGTTGCTGTAAATACTTTATATGATTGATACAAAATGCACTTCATATGATAAATGTATCCTAAATGTAATATTGTTTGTTATAAATACTTTATATGATATATGCAAAATGCACTTTATATGATAAATGTAACCTGAATGTTATTTTGTTGCTATAAATACTTTATATGATAGATGCAAAATGCACTTTATATGATAAATGTAACTTAAATATAATTTGTTGTAATAAATACTTTATATGATAAATGCAAAATGAATATCATATGATAAATGTAACCTAAACGTTATATTGTAGTTATAAATACTATATATGATAAATGCAAAATGCACTTTATATGATAAATAAAAATACTTTATATGATAGATGCAAAAGGCACTTTATATGATAAATGTATCCTAAATTTAATATTGTTTGTTATTAATACTTTATATGATATAAGCAAAATGCACTTTATATGATAAATGTAACCTAAATGTAATATTGTTGCTATTAATACTTAATGCAATATGCATTTTATATGATAAATGTATCCTTAGTGTAACATTGTTGTTATAAATACTTTATATGATAAATGCAAAATGCACATCATAATATGATTAATGTAGCCTAAGTGTAATATTGTAGTTATAAATACTTATATGAAAAATGCAAAATGCACTTTATATGATAAATGTAAATACTTTATATGATAGATGCAAAATTCACTTTATATGATGAATGTAACCTAAATGTTATATTGTTGTTATAAATACTTTATATGATAAATGCAAAATGCACTTTATATGATAAATGTAACTTAAATGTTATATTGTTGTTATAATACTTTATATGATGAATGTAACCAATGTGTAATATTGTTGTTATTAATACTTCAACTGATAAATCCAAATGCAGTTTATATGATAAATGTAACCTACATGTAATACTGTTGCTTTGAATACTTTAAATGATAAATGCAAAACGCACTTTATATGATAAATGTAAGATATAACTTAGATGTTAATTGTAATAAAGATTCATAAACCTCGTACATAACAAGCGAGGAATTGTATGTGTTTAATAATAAAAAAAAAAAAACCTAACCTAACCTAACCTAACCTAACCTAACCTTACCTAATCTATCCTAACCTAACCTAACCTAACCTAACCTAACCTTATGACAAGTTTCCACTCAGTTTCGCCAAGAAAGAACTCAAAAGCAAAACGCAACGCCTTTGGAACACTCGATACCTAGAAGAAACCACAGGCCATACAACGAAAAAAATTATGGCCGATATACACAGCGCAATTAAAAGATATAAAGAAAACGGAAACGACTATCACACAACACAGATGCTAACAAGCCACGGCTGCTTTAGAGCTTATCTAGAAAGATTCAAAATTAAGGATAACCCAGCATGCCCATGTGATAATGCCACCCCACAAGACAGCCTGCACGTAAAAGAAAATTGCCAACTATTAGAGAAAGAAAGGCACAAATTAAAATACGAATTAAGAAAGGAAGGAATAACACCAGAAGAGAGAATCAAAATATGGAACAACAAGAATACTAGCAAAAGCTTCACAAAATTCCTAAAAACAGCGAATCAAAAAATAAAAGAAATTAACGAAAACAGCGAAATTCCAAACCAAACGTAACACCCCAACATGCAATATGAACACTTTCTCACACTTTTCAGGTTCACAAAAAGACTACACACAAACACTAACAATACAAAAATGCCGGACGTCACTACGTCACGGAAGGCCGATGCGGCCAGTCTCCCCGATAGGGTTTCTGCGGTTTCCCTATCAATCAAGCAAATGCGGGGAGAGTCCCAAATCAGGCCGCAGCCGCCATCCTGCCTATCCCGACACAACACACTGATCACATACACAATAATATCAAATAAAACACAAATTATAGAACACCCGAAAGAACAGGAGACCTTGTCCACGATAAGCAAAGCTCAATAACCAAAACCAAAGTAGACTAACACCTTGTGTGTAACTTGCAAGGTAGAACTTCAGATACTCCCAACTCCAAACAACCTAACCTAACCTAACCTAACCTAACCTAACCTTATAAAAAAAATTAGAATTGGACAATCGTATCCCATATGGTACTCGTCTGCATTAATTAAAGTAATAAAAGAAAAGAGTATATATCATAAAAGGTGGAAGTACATACATACATACATACATACCATCACGCCGTTTCCCTATTTGGGGTAGGCAGAGAGAACCGAACGCCAGACTTTTCTATCTTGACATACCTGTTTTGCCTCATTTACATTCATACATAGCGTCATACATGCTCTCCTATTGTTCTGACTTCGTATGTTCCCCTATTTCAAAATCTCATTTATATGATCATGCCAGCTCTTTCTAGGTCGACCCTTACATCTCATTCCACTCTTTTCAGCCTTGTATACTTTCTTTGTCAGTCGTTCATCGTTCATTCTCTCTACATGTCCGAACCATCGCAAAGCATTTATCTTCATTCAACTCAAAATATCCCTTTCAATCTTACATTCTCTTCTGATATCTTGATTCCTTATCCTATCATAAATTTTTTTACCACACATTCGTCTTAGGGACCTCATTTCCACAGCGTTAATTTTACTTTCATGCGTCTTCTGCCATGCCCATATCTCACTTGCATACATTATGGTTGGAACGACAATAGCGTTGTGCACAGCGAGTTTTGCTGGCCTTGAAATAATTGGGTCAGCCATTATTGTTCTTAATGCACCATTTACTCTATTTACTGCCGTTACCCTTCTTTCTATATCCTTTTCCAATTTTCCATCACGCTGAAACATACTTCCTAGATACACATATTCATCCACTTGTTCTAGTAGTTCATTATTAACTCGTATCTCGCATATTGTTCGTCTTTCGCTTTTCTTAAATACCATTACTTTAGACTTAGCTCCAAAAGGTGGAAGAATTACAATTATCCACTGGATTATCAATCTTTTTCGTTATTACGACGTAGACAAAAAATATTGCTTCGTGAATGTTACGACACATACATAAAAAAAATTGAAAATAACATTAAGTGTGACCCAAAACACTTGTTTAAATTTTTGAACTCACAACGTTATTCAAAGGGTGTGCCCAAGTGCATGACCTACAAGGGCAAATCAATCACTGACGCAAAATCTATTTGCAATAATTTTAATATTTTTTTCACATCGGTTCATTCTCAAAACCTTAATACAGGTGTAACGCAATTCTGCGAGTTGGAGGACCGTCGCCTTCATCAGGATGCTAGCACAATCTTGATCGATAACATTGAGATATCCAGTACAATTGTAGAGAAATATCTAAGGTTGGTTAATGTCAATAAGGGTTGTGGGCTGGATCGAATTCCTGGGGTTTTTTTGAAGAATTGCGCTCGTGAGTTGTCTATACCGCTATCTATTATTTATAAACGATCTCTGAAAAATGGCTGTTTCCCAAAAGCTTGGAAACAAATGATAATAAGTCCAATATTCAAAAAGGGTGACAAACATGAAATATAAAATTATCGGCCCATTTCAAAACTTTCCATCATGAGTAAAATATTTGAAAAAATAGTGATAGACCAAATAAGTTCCATAATTTATACCAGGTTGATTGACAGCCAGCGTGGCTTTCGCGTAAAAAGGTCAGTAGAATCAAACTTATTGGAGTTCACATGCTACCTATCAAAAAAAATGGAGGGGGGCGGACAAATTGATGCAATTTACAGCGATTTCACAAAGGCGTTTGATAAGATTAATCATACAATTCTGCTGCGGAAGGCTTGGTATATGGGTATCCGGGGAGACTTGTTTAGGTGGTTTGAATCCTACATTACCAATAGATCTCAGGCTGTACTTTTGCACGGATATACATCGGATTTAAGGCCTATTTACTCAGGTGTACCCCAGGGATCCCATTTAGGACCTCTGCTCTTTCTGATATACATCAACGACATTAGAGACTGTTTACGATACTCAAAAATATTGTTTTATGCGGACGACGCTAAAATATATAAAACGATTACGAGCTTGTCAGACTGTTTGGAACTCCAATCCGACCTCGATAGAATTCACAATATTGCATTAACAACCAGTTATTCTTGAATACAGAAAAATGTAATGTAATCACTTTTACCAGAAAAACCAGCAAAATAGTTTATACATACTCTATAAATGGTGAACAATTAGAATATAAAAAGGAGATAAGAGACTTGGGAATCATATTAAATGAAAAATTGAATTATGTCCAGCATTTTGAGAGTGTGTGTAAGCGAGGATTCAACAAGCTCGGTCTCATATAAAGAAGCACCAAATCATTCAAAAATCCCATGTCCTTGGTGGTGTTGTTTTACTCCTTGGTTAGAAGCGTGCTAGAGTTTGGAGCTGTCATATGGAGTCCTCATTACATAACCCACATTGAGGCACTCGAAAAACCTCAATAAAAATTAATTAAACAGCTGAATTTTAGGAATAGAATCCATTTGGAAAACTACAGAACTAGCCTTCAACACTATAAACTGAAATCATTGGAGTCTAGAAGACTTGTGGCTGACTTATGTTACTTGCACAAGATAGTTAATGGTGGAGTAGATAGTCCGAGTCTATTGCAGCTGCTTCCCTTTCATTGCCCTCGGAGAATAGTCAGAAACCCATCTTTATTTTACATCGACACACCTAGGACTCATTACTCACGCAATTCATTTGTTAATAGAGCATGTTATTGCTACAATAAAAACTGTATGAGTGACCCTAGGCTTGATTTTTTTACGTCTAGTCTCTATACATACAGAAAATGTTTGATGGAGATGGTTAAATATTAATTGTGTTTTGGGTATGCCTGCGCTGGGACTGGTCTTTCGATTGACCCGACAACTTGTTTCTCCAAAAGGGAGCTAATCCCTCTCCTCTCCTCTTTCTTTTCCCCTCGCTTACCCTTCCCTAAATCCTAAAGGATTCAATAGTTTTTTGTCTTTAATTCACTCAAACATTTTATTCATAATAAGAACATTGTAATTGGCGCTATGAAAAATTGTAATTTTTATACTATTTTTAAATAAAACTTAAGCTGTAATGTTCATTCAAATAATAAAATAAAATAAAGAAAAGACGCAGATCATCATTGTGACCAGGATATTAAAAATTGAGTACCCTACATTTTCTATGCATAACACAACCATCATAGTATTACGGGTTCGATGCTGAAGCTTGCAAATGGTTTAACGACTACCTTGCTAACCGCACACAGAGAACTAACTGTACTCAATTGGACGGCTCTATTATAACATCTGACACTAAAAATATATATCGTGGTGTTCCGCAAGGTTCCATTTTAGGACCCCTGTTATTTATTATCTATACTGCTGACATATCCAATAATATTAAATTCTGTAATTTTCACTTATATGCCGATGACACGCAGTTGTATATTTCTTTTCCTCCAAATGATGCTGCTGACGCTGCCCAAAAAGTAAATTATGACCTTGAAAACATTTACAATTGGTCAAAAAAACATTCTTTGGTGTTAAACGCTGCAAAGTCACAGTACTCTATATTTGGCACTAAGCAGCGGGTCAAAAGTTTCAATAATTTTTATGCAAGATCTTTCAAACTTCTTATCAATGACACTGTATTAGAGAGACAAATGAATGTCAGGAATCTCGGTCTAATTTTTGATGCCAACCTTCGTTTTGAAGATCATATTCGTTTGAAGGCTAAATACTGCTATTACAGACTTAAAATTTTATATAGAATACGCAACTTCCTTGACGTGAATCTGAGAAAGTTGTTGACTGAAGCCATTATTCTGCCGATTCTTGATTACTGTGATACAGTGTATGGACCATGTTTGTTGACCAAACATCAACAGATAATCCAAAGAGTCCAAAACGCTTGCGCCAGATTTTGTTTCTCTATTCCCCGCAGGGCACATGTCTCACCATATCTGGCTGAAAATGGAATATTGAACATGGCAAACCGGCGGAAACTTCACCTTTCTTGTCAGATATATAAAGTCGTCCAAAATAAGAAACCTGAATACTTGTTCGAACGATTGGAATGGTCTGAAAGTGTTCACAACTATGGTACGAGAGCCAGAAGCTTCTTATTGCTCATTCCTAGACATGGAGGGGCAGCATTTGAAGGTTGCTTCAAATACGCTGCAACTAAATGCTGGAATGACTTGCCTCCACCACTAAAAGCAGTGGAAAATATCCACATTTTTAAGAAGAAATGTCGAGCGATGCTTCTGGCCTCGCAATCATAGTGTGAAGTATGTAAGATGTTTTTGTGAATGTGTGTGTGTGTGTGGGTTTATATGTATCAATGTGTGTATGTATTATGTATTATATGAGTGCGTTTTTGATTTATGTAAGTATTTTGTTTTGTTATAGTTTTGGGGCATTTTTGAAATTTTAATTAAAATATGTAAGCATTAGGATCATGCTGAAAATCAGCTGCAGGGGGCTTGTCCTCCTGCAACATAGCTGAGCATGGTCCTTTTGAGTTGGAGAGGTTGTTTTAATTTATTTTTATTTTATTGTTTATATCTTGTATTTGTATGTAACTTCTTCTGCTCAATAAATGATATTATTATTATTATTATTATTATCATACCCGTCGACCAGCTTAAGGTGCTTGGTGTAATCATGGATAAAAACTTATCTTGGGGGAAGCATTCTGCGTATACTTGCGAAAAGGCAGCGACTATTTTCAAAAAGTTGTCTCGAGCCGCCAAGGCTACTTGGGGTCTCTCCCCAGAAGTTATCAAAATCTTATACGACTATCTAAAAGTTCCTATAATCACCTATAGGGCACCTGTATGGGAGGACCGCTGCGATAAAAAAGTGGGCAGGAGACAGCTGGAAAAAGTTCAACGATTGTTTGACATAAAATATATTATAACATATATTTCTTGAATTGACGTGCTCTATCTCTCTCTCCAATAGTATTTAACTTTTGTAGTGAAAACTCTGTGCAATCCATTACTTATATATATCATTCGATAGCAATTTTTCTGCTTTACAGTGTGATAAACTTTGTTTTGTAAAATTAATTGAATTGGAAAGGCTGTTGTGGAAAAAGTGAATAATCATCGGAAAACTGTGAGAAAATTGAAAACGCTGCTCTTCCCGATTGTCAAAGTGATAAAATTTTGTTTGTAAAATATAGAGGGTATCAACCCGAAGAAAAAACGTCGCACAAGCGCTACTCTAACTCCTAACGCTGAGGAAGGAAAATGATTTTTCCGTAGTGAAAATTTTCAAAGTTTTTCCAAAGAATTTTTTTTTATCTTTTTGCAGTCTATTTAAAAAGTGCTACAAAACTACATTTTTAGTTTTCGAAATAAAATAAAATCAATAAAGTTATACCAGTTTATATCTGAAAAGTGACATTTTAGTGAAGTGCCGCTTTTGGTGATGGGTATGTGTTGTTTATTTATACACTATTAGAAAGCCCATCAAATTTGGCACAGAAAACCTTGCGGGATCAATGTTCTATCTTACAAGGTTTGAAAGTTATCTATGAAAATAAGCTTTTTCTCATACTAAATAGAGCTCTGTTGAGCCCCTACCCACATACCTATACTATATATGTACATAATATACAAAGAACATAGATTATATATACAATTATAATAGTGGCCATACAGTCATTTATACAAATTTTTATCTAATAGTATCCTACTTATATTCACGGCAAACGATTTTTACCAAAATTATTAAGATGAAATGTAAAATCTGTAACAGCGAAATAATTGCCGAAGACAAAATTACTTGCAAGGCTTGTGAACATAATTTTCATTTTGCCTGCTGTGGTATGAACGAGCAAAATTTCAGAAAGATGGGTCATAAGAAACATACTTGGAAATGTCAAAGGTGTAAATTTCCTCAAATGGCCGCAACAAACTCGAGAGTATATCCATCATAACAAAGGGACAATCGACCTGTCGGCCATACCGGCACACAGTCTATTGAATCAGCCCAGTTGCAACCAACAAATGCTGATTTAATGCTGATGCTAACGTCGCTGAGAGATGATTTTTCTATGATCTTTAATGAGTTTCAAACCTTTAAGGCTAACGTTGAATCAAGTAAATTAATGATGGACATGCTTATTGAAAAATCTAAGGTTGTGGATTCTAAGCTGAATCTGATTGATGAGATCGAGAAAAGAATTGAAGCGAATGAGGAAAGAATGAAATCACTTGAAGCTACATTGGAGAACCTTAGTATAAAGAGCCACCGAGAGGAGGCTCTTGAGGAGGAGGTTGTTTCACTCAGGTCTGCGATTGAACAAATGACAAGGGATGGCAACGATAGAGAGCAATATCAACGTTTAAGTAAATTTCCGGTGTACCTTGTAACGTAAGGATACGTTACGTTTTGATTCATTCCCTACGTTTTTGATTTATTCCTGAATATATGCAAACGTTATAACGCCCGCCAAAATTTCTGTTCTGAGCGTGCCTTCTCTGATTGGTTTAGATTCATTTTTTTCAACGTAGACATTCGAGTTCCCGGTTCGACTCGTCATGGAACGTCTCTCATTGGTTGGATTCCTTTGTTCCTAACGCGGCCATTATTATCGCGAAACCCTGCCGGCCGGAGATAACAATTAAAATCACAGCCGGCCTGCACTCATATTTTGACGTTTGACGAGCAGACTCTATGTCTGTGAGACTAGATATGGGGCCGTAATTTTTCGAGATTCAAAAAAAATGGAGTTGTGAAGTTTCTCTTTAGTGCATTGTTAAAATCACTTTTGTATACCACGCTCATAATAATGATATGGAATTACAGTCGTGTTGTTCTGTGTAAACATTGAACGCCAAGTTACAATGGATTCTTACGTATAATCTTTTCAAGAAAGATCGTGTCTACCGCCATGAAGGTGGTCATTAAAAAGAACCTCTTATGAACTAGTAATTAATGGTGTTATGTGTGAACAGTGATGATAGCTGTAACTGTCCTACTAAATATAAATATTGTGCGTGTACGCTCCGAAGGAATTATATGTTTTCTTTGTTCATCAAAATTGTTCGTTTTTTTTTAAGATGGCGGGATGTCATCTACAATTCTACTTCGGCTCGGAATAAAATTAATAAAATTTTAACTTGACGTATTGATAATATTAACGAACAAACATACTGTAAACAACTCAACTTAAAAAAAATAATTAATTGCTGAAGTGTATCAAATGTCTCGGAGAACTTTTTCTTACTCTCGTGTGATCAGATTGTGACGATTAAACAAAACCAAAACTCTTATTGTCCTCAATTGTCATACTTACGGAAGACTACTACAGGGCCCTCCTTTTGACGCCTACATTTCTATGATGACCGATGTCCTGAAATCCTTTCGTGAATCTGCCCACCCGGATATGAACCCTAGATGTCCAGCTATCTGGCACTCTTCGAGGTCGATGTGCACTGGCTCCTTCCGTCATCTTGCGTATAAGTTACCTACACAATACCTACCATAACTCACGATCTATGTAAGTTGTTTTTATCCTTTTGACTGATGCATTTTTCATCAAAAAACATTCACAAATTTATTATAACTTCCTTGAAAACAATAATTTTATCTGTCAAACTGCACATGGGTGTTAATATACCTTGTAATATAGCAAATATGTTTCTTAACTAATATATGATATTGTTCCGACTTGGCCAAGTTCGTAAGATATTTCCTGTGTTTTGAAATGTATTACATGAGACTGTGTAATTGATATACCTTCCCTAAGATAACTGTCATATGAAGGTGTAATTTAATTGTCATTTTGTTGCATTCATACAACGAATATTTGAAGTAACGTCGTAAATTATATGTTGAGTAAGCAGATCCGTTGCAACTGATGGTCCTCCGATTTTAAATATATTTTATAAAATTTACATTCTATATCGCAACTTCCTTGTAATTGATAAAACAAATATATTATGCACCTGCTATATAATATTTAATTGCATTAAAGTAAAGTAACTCGTCTGTTATCTACAAATTTAGCTTAATCTGAATAAAATACATTTAACTCTTTACTGGGAGACCTTGTGCACGAATTTACTTATTAAAAAAAAAATTTTGAATCTTAACTTCATTTTCAATTAATCTTAACTGCATTTTCATTAATCTTAATTGAATCTTGGTTTAATGTTAACTGAATTTATATTGTTACTACCAAGAAGATTGAATCTTAACTACATTTTCAATGAATCTTAACTGCATTTTCATTGAATCTTAACTACGTTTTCATTGAATCTTAACTACGTTTTCATTGAATCTTAACTACATTTTCATTGAATCTTAACTACGTTTTCATCGAATCTTAACTGAGTCTTGGTTGAATATTAACTGAATTTATATTGTTACTACCAAGGAATTTGAATCTTAACTACATTTTCAATGAATCTTGACTGCATTTTCATTAATCTTAATTGAATCTTGGTTTAATATTAACTGAATTTATATTGTTACTACCATAAAGTTTGAATCTTAACTACACTTTCATCGAATCTTAAATGGTAGAAGAGAAAGAAAAATAGAGTTTTTGCCTTTTTTTTATTGTTCAAAATGAAATTATAGTTACACTGTTGTATTACAGAATAGTGCTTCGACTTTTGTCAGACACTTCGTATTGTATGCCTTATCTTGCATTCGTCATATATATGTTTTTAATAAGGATTCTGTGTAAAACTGAATATTGTAAAATCATTTCGAACTTTTCGAAAATCTTAACTGCTAAAATCTGACTTTGAAATCCATCAAATAATATCAAATACCTAAATGTCATAATTCTGTATGTTATAATAATTATAAGTAAATGAAAACTTGTATTCTTGATCTGGCTCTTCGATAATTTCAAATGTGTCTATAAGTGTACCAATTTCTGATTTAATATACTGGCTCCCGGTCTTTGGGACTTCAGCTGAACTGAATTCTTTCATTATCTTAAACCTAATGTCATAATGTTGTTGTCTATATATCACCCACATATCAACCCCCTGGGAAATTAAGAAAACTTGCTCTGAACTCCAAATACCAACATTGGAATACCTGCTGCTCTAGCCGGCAACAGTGTCTATCTATAGTAATATTGTGCGCTCTGTACCATCCTGGACTAAGTTCTGTGCAACCAGGAAAACATAAGGTATAAACTTGGATGCCGCTCAATGTGAGTATATCTAAGGAGCCTAGTATGAACGATACGGAATCGATACTTGTCACCTAATAATTGGGAGATCCGTGGGATACCTATTACTTGTCACAAAAGTTAAAATGGTAGTATGAGCTGAGTGAATTCGTAAGTGAAATTAATTCTGTCCGATAGGAGGCGCGACGGCGCGGTGAAATTATGAAACTAACAACTTTTCAACGTTTCTTAAAAATGGCGCATTTGCATTACGTTTTGGCTTTTTTTATTGACTCGGGAAGAAAATGAAGATAATCCAAATGAATATTACATTCAACAAAACATTATGCCTCGAAGAAATGATTCGTTTATAATACCTAAATGAAACTATAATTTCGAATTGGTTGATATTGGTTTTTACTCGGTTCATTATATTCAATAATATATGAATCAATATTTTATATAAATACAATAAAAGTGCTGTGCAATTAAGACATCTAATAAACAAGAGTTTTAATAAATTAATGTCTTGACCCAATTACATAAGATGAGTAGGAAAAAGTACTTGTATGATGCAAGTTGCATTACCTACGGACGGACAGTATTTCGCGATCTATACAGTATTTTTTAATCACGTTTTAATTTAATATAATAACGGTTAAAAACATCGATCGATGTAGATATATCATAAAAAGATCCAAGATAAACAAAGATCAAATATACTCAAGAAATTGAACACTTCATAATATAAACATACGATAAATAAAAAGTAATTGTGGTTATCTCCATACAAAAAAGTACATGGTGGTCACGTGATTTTTCCGGCATTTGTTGTAGAAAAAATAGATTAGGAATATGCGCCGATTGTGTATTGGTAAATTTCAAATTCAAAACATAATTTTCGGCGCAATAAATTCGGTATAGCGGTATATTCTGTATAGATGATGCTCGGCGTTGAAAATAAACATTCTAATGATGATCGTCTTTAAAAAGTTTGCATCTAACAATGAGTATGACACAATACAATAACAACGTACTCAAGGTGGCCAATTTATAAAAAGGCGTACCTTTAAAACCAGGTCATAATAATCCTTAAGGACGGGAGGCCTTGAAAGGACGTGAGGCGTTAAAAGGACAGGCAGCTCTGGAGGGACCGGAGGTGTTGAAAGAACGGGAGTTTGAAGGGACGGGAGGCTGAAGGAACGAAGGGCACTGAAGGGACGGGAGACTCTGAAGATATGGGAGGCTCTGAAAGGACGGAAGGCGCTGAAAGGAAAGGAGGCACTGAAAGGATGGGAAGCACTGAAAGGACGGGAGGCGTTGTAAGGACGGAAGGCGCTGGAGGGACGGGAGGCGCTGAAAGAACGGGAGGCGCTGAAGGAACGGCAGGCGCTGAAGGGACGGGAGGCGCTGAAGAAACAGAAAGCGCTGAAGGACCGGGAGGTGCTAAAGGGACGGGAGGCATTGAAGGGACGGGAGGTGTATATGACAGGAGGTTGAAAGGACGGAAGGATGAAAGGCACTGAAGGGACGGGTAGCGCAGAAGGTGCGGGAGGCGTTGAAGAAACAGGAAGCTCTGAAGAAATGAGAGACGATGAAGGGAGGGGAAGCATTGAAGAGACGGGAGGCTGATAGAACGGGAAGCTGAAAGGCGCTGAAGGGACGGGAGGCGCTGAAGGAACGGGAGGTGATGAAGGGACGGGAGGCACTGAAGGAACGCGAGGCGTTGAAGAGACGGGAGGCACTGAAAGGCCTGATGGGACGAAATGTACTGATGGGCCTGAAGAGACAGGAAATACTGAAGAGCCTGAATAGAGGGGTAACACTAAAAGGACGGAAGGCACTGAAAGGGCGACAGACACTGAAGGAACGGGAAGCGCAGAAAGCACTGTAGGGACGGGAGGTACTGAATGTCTTGAAGGGACGGGAGGCACTGAAGGACGGGATGCATTGAGCGTAAGGGAGGCACTGAGCCGAACAGAGGCACAAAAGGGACGGGTGATACTGAAGGCACTGCAGGGAAGGGAGGTAATGAATGGCCTGATGGGATGGGAGGCTCAGAAGAGACGGGGGCGTGAAGGGACGGGGGGCGCTGAAGGGATGGGAGACGCTCAAGGGATAGGAGACGCTGCAAATACGGGGGTGCTGAAGGAACGGGAGGTGCTGAAGGGACGGGAGGTGCTGAAGGGGCGGGAGGTGCTGAAGGGACGGAAGGCACTGAAGGGACGGGAGGAACTTAAGAGACGGGAAGCGCTGAAGGGATGGAGGCGCTGAAGGGGCGGGAGGCGTTAATGGGACGGGAAGCACTGAAGGGGTGGGAGGTTCTGGGAGGAGATCCTGAAGGGACGGGATGTGCTGAAGGGCCTGTTACAACGGGAGGTAATGAAGGGCTGAAGGGACGGGAGGTACTGAATGGCCTGAAGGGACGGGGGATACTGAAGGTCCTGAAGGGACAGGAGCTACTGAAAAACCTATAGCAACGGAACTGATTGGCCTGAACGGACGGGAAGTCTTCCCTTCAGTACCTCCCGTACCTTTAATGCCGCCAGTCCCTTCAGTACCTCCCGTCCTTTCAGAGCGCATATGTAATATGTATAACGATATAAACATTACGATTTATAAGTATATACCTATGTATAATTTTCGCCAAATATCTTGAAGGATCTCCCGGTTGCGCAGAGCGCGAATTTGTGTCTTTTTGCTTCGTTGGTTTACATGCAAATCACTCACCTTCTCGACTAAAAGTTCAAGATGTTTGTCTACAACTTTTATCGAATTTTTTGGTTTTATCGAATTTTTAATTTTCCCACTAACAACACTGTAGTGCTGTACAAGTACATTTTTTTCATGTGCCCACACCACTATACAAATGACAAATTGAAATATTGGAAATATCCAAGGAAATATCGATGTCGCCTCGTCATTTATCAATAATGACAATAATCATTTAATTAACTAAACAAAATGTTTAGTAATACTATACGAAAAGTTTATTATATCCGCGAAAGTGTAAAAAAAGTGTATTCGTAATTGAAAAAGGTTAGTACCTATTTGTTTAATTTAAGAAACACGATATATTTTAAACGATTCCATTAAAATCATATTTTATTTGTAAAAAGTTCAGTTTAGTATTGTAAAAGTATTTACTTTTTAGTGAAATATACAATTTTAACCAACTGAACTTTAATCCTAGGAAATTTAACGATCGTAATATTTATTTTGAGTTAGGTTAGGTTCAAATGACACATTTATGTTTTGCAACATTTCCGTGAGGAATGAATTGAAATCATTTTCTCCTTTGCTGGGGATCGAACCTAGGACGCCTGCACATAATTCAAACGGTTTACCAACTGTGCTACTGCTGTCGGCAAGTCATATTTGTTCTTGTTTCAAGGACATACCCATTCCTTGAGTAAAAACAATTCTATGCCAGTCAACAGATATTATGCGTTGGTCATAATTCAGTGCTCAACTGATTTTTCTCTTTCAGAATTTAACCATCTTCAGAGAATGAACTGGGATAAGACGAGTGGAGAATCTATTCTGGGCTGATAATCTAGGGATATCTTCCGGGGAACAACAGGGACATGAAGAAAAGAAAAAGTCTGAGATCTACTCGTCAAATATGTTCAACGACATATTTTTTTTTTATGTAAGTACCTACATATTATGTTTGTGTCAAAATATTGAACATTGGCATTATTGCCATTTAATAATTCCTTCCAATCAGCCCCCCTAGACAACATGCCATTAAAGCTAAGCGTTATATCGCTAAGCGATAGAAATGTATGAAATTTGTGGCTGTCACGTGTTGTCATAGCGACCAATTTCATACATTGCCCCCAAGTCAAATTGAAAACGCTGTTCGTTATCGCCAAGCGCTATTTTTTTTTGTATGTGATTTGACGTTTGTTGTAGAAATTTTTTCTACAATAACAAACAACAAACGTCAAATCCCATACAAAAACGAGTGGGTTGTGGCCAACACTAAACTCTCCACACCACAAATATTGACAATGAAATATTTTATTCATTCTAAATTTTACTACCAAGAATATAAATTTTCTAACGATAGTATATTTTCATGTTAAGATAGACAAACTATTAATGCAGTATGGTGAAGAATGCTTATGTTGTATGAAATATTTTAATAAAAGCAGATAAATTTTGTTTTAAAGGACGTTAGAGCATTTTGACAATTTTGACACGTAATATCATATGAAGAAATTTTTGTTATTTATGAAAAGCTAATCAGTTCGATGTTCAAGCTCTTTACATTATAACATGAAATCAAATTACTGAACTTTTCCATACATAAGAAATTTATCTTATTATATACATTTTTATTCATACTAAATTTTACTACCAGGAAAATAAATTTCTATCGACAGTATATTTTTATGTTAAGATAGACAAACTATTATTGCAGTATGGTGTAGAATGCTTATGTTGTATGAAATATTTTAATAAAAGCAGATAAATTTTGTTTTAAAGGACGCGAAAGCATTTTCCAAATTTTGACAGGTGATATCATATGAAGAAATTTTTTGTTATTTATGGAAAGCTAATCAGTTCTATGTTCAAGCTCTTTACATTATAACATGAAATCAAATTACTGAACTTTTCCATACATAGAAATTTATCTAATTACATTATTATTCATACTAAATGTTACTATCAGGAATATAAATTTTCTTCCGATAGTATATTTTTATGTTAAGATAAACAAACTATTAATGCAGTATAGTGAAGAATGCTTATGTTGTATGAAATATTTTAAAAAAAGCAGATAAATTTTGTTCTAAAGAACGCGAGAGCATTTTCCAAATTTTGACAGGTGATATCATATGAAGATTTTTTTTGTTATTTATGGAAAGCTAATCAGTTCTATGTTCAAGCTCTTTACATTTTAACATGAAATCAAATTACTAAACGTTTCCATACATAGAAATTTATCTAATTACATTTTTATTCATACTAAATGTTACTATCAGGAATATAAATTTTCTTCCGATAGTATATTTTTATGATAAGATAGACAAACTTTTAATGCAGTATGGTGTAGAATGCTTATGTTGTATGAAATATTTTTAAAAAAGCAGATAAATTTTGTTCTAAAGAACGCGAGAGCATTTTCCAAATTTTGACAGGTGATATCATATGAAGATTTTTTTTGTTATTTATGGAAAGCTAATCAGTTCTATGTTCAAGCTCTTTACATTATAACATGAAATCAAATTACTGAACTTTTCCATACATAGAAATTTATCTAATTACATTTTTATTCATACTAAATGTTACTACCAGGAATATAAATTTTCTTCCGATAGTATATTTTTATGTTAAGATAGACAAACTTTTAATGCAGTATAGTGAAGAATGCTTATGTTGTATGAAATATTTTAAAAAAAGCAGATAAATTTTGTTTTAAAGAACGCGAGAGCATTTTCAAAATTTTGACACGTGATATTATATGAAGATTTTTTTTGTTATTTATGGAAAGCTAATCAGTTCTATGTTCAAGCTCTTTACATTATAACATGAAATCAAATTACTGAACTTTTCCATACATAGAAATTTATCTAATTACATTATTATTCATACTAAATGTTACTATCAGGAATAAAAATTTTCTTCCGATAGTATATTTTTATGTTAAGATAGACAAACTATTAATACAGTATAGTGAAGAATGCTTATGTTGTATGAAATATTTTAAAAAAAGCAGATAAATTTTGTTTTAAAGAACGCGAGAGCATTTTTCAAATTTTGACAGGTGATATCATATGAAGAATTTTTTTGTTATTTATGGAAAGCAAATCAGTTCTATGTTCAAGCTCTTTACATTATATCATGAAATCAAATTACTACACGTTTCCATACATAGAAATTTATCTAATTACATTTTTATTCATACTAAATGTTACTATCAGGAATATAAATTTTCTTCCGATAGTATATTTTTATGTTAAGATAAACAAACTATTAATGCAGTATAGTGAAGAATGCTTATGTTGTATGAAATATTTTAAAAAAAGCAGATAAATTTTGTTTTAAAGAACGCGAGAGCATTTTCAAAATTTTGACACGTGATATTATATGAAGATTTTTTTTGTTATTTATGGAAAGCTAATCAGTTCTATGTTCAAGCTCTTTACATTTTAACATGAAATCAAATTACTGAACTTTTCCATACATAGAAATTTATCTAATTACATTATTATTCATACTAAATGTTACTATCAGGAATATAAATTTTCTTCCGATAATATATTTTTATGTTAAGATAGACAAACTATTAATGCAGTATAGTGAAGAATGCTTATGTTGTATGAAATATTTTAAAAAAAGCAGATAAATTTTGTTTTAAAGAACGCGAGAGCATTTTTCAAATTTTGACAGGTGATATCATATGAAGAATTTTTTTGTTATTTATGGAAAGCTAATCAGTTCTATGTTCAAGCTCTTTACATTATATCATGAAATCAAATTACTACACGTTTCCATACATAGAAATTTATCTAATTACATTTTTATTCATACTAAATGTTACTATCAGGAATATAAATTTTCTTCCGATAGTATATTTTTATGTTAAGATAAACAAACTATTAATGCAGTATAGTGAAGAATGCTTATGTTGTATGAAATATTTTAAAAAAAGCAGATAAATTTTGTTTTAAAGAACGCGAGAGCATTTTCAAAATTTTGACACGTGATATTATATGAAGATTTTTTTTGTTATTTATGGAAAGCTAATCAGTTCTATGTTCAAGCTCTTTACATTTTAAAATGAAATCAAATTACTGAACTTTTCCATACATAGAAATTTATCTAATTACATTATTATTCATACTAAATGTTACTATCAGGAATATAAATTTTCTTCCGATAATATATTTTTATGTTAAGATAGACAAACTATTAATGCAGTATAGTGAAGAATGCTTATGTTGTATGAAATATTTTAAAAAAAGCAGATAAATTTTGTTTTAAAGAACGCGAGAGCATTTTTCAAATTTTGACAGGTGATATCATATGAAGAATTTTTTTGTTATTTATGGAAAGCTAATCAGTTCTATGTTCAAGCTCTTTACATTATATCATGAAATCAAATTACTACACGTTTCCATACATAGAAATTTATCTAATTACATTTTTATTCATACTAAATGTTACTATCAGGAATATAAATTTTCTTCCGATAGTATATTTTTATGTTATGATAAACAAACTATTAATGCAGTATAGTGAAGAATGCTTATGTTGTATGAAATATTTTAAAAAAAGCAGATAAATTTTGTTTTAAAGAACGCGAGAGCATTTTCAAAATTTTGACACGTGATATTATATGAAGATTTTTTTTGTTATTTATGGAAAACTAATCAGTTCTATGTTCAAGCTCTTTACATTATAACATGAAATCAAATTACTGAACTTTTCCATATATAGAAATTTATCTAATTACATTATTATTCATACTAAATGTTACTATCAGGAATATAAATTTTCTTCCGATAGTATATTTTTATGATAAGATAGACAAACTTTTAATGCAGTATGGTGTAGAATGCTTATGTTGTATGAAATATTTTAAAAAAAGCAGATAAATTTTGTTCTAAAGAACGCGAGAGCATTTTCCAAATTTTGACAGGTGATATCATATGAAGATTTTTTTTGTTATTTATGGAAAGCTAATCAGTTCTATGTTCAAGCTCTTTACATTATAACATGAAATCAAATTACTGAACTTTTCCATACAAAGAAATTTATCTAATTACATTTTTATTCATACTAAATGTTACTACCAGGAATATAAATTTTCTTCCGATAGTATATTTTTATGTTAAGATAAACAAAATATTAATGCAGTATAGTGAAGAATGCTTATGTTGTATGAAATATTTTAAAAAAAGCAGATAAATTTTGTTTTAAAGAACGCGAGAGCATTTTCAAAATTTTGACACGTGATATTATATGAAGATTTTTTTTGTTATTTATGGAAAGCTAATCAGTTCTATGTTCAAGCTCTTTACATTATAACATGAAATCAAATTACTGAACTTTTCCATACATAGAAATTTATCTAATTACATTATTATTCATACTAAATGTTACTATCAGGAATATAAATTTTCTTCCGATAGTATATTTTTATGTTAAGATAAACAAACTATTAATGCAGTATAGTGAAGAATGCTTATGTTGTATGAAATATTTTAAAAAAAGCAGATAAATTTTGTTCTAAAGAACGCGAGAGCATTTTCCAAATTTTGACAGGTGATATCATATGAAGATTTTTTTTGTTATTTATGGAAAGCTAATCAGTTCTATGTTCAAGCTCTTTACATTATAACATGAAATCAAATTACTAAACGTTTCCATACATAGAAATTTATCTAATTACATTTTTATTCATACTAAATGTTACTACCAGGAATATAAATTTTCTTCCGATAGTATATTTTTATGTTAAGATAGACAAACTATTAATGCAGTATAGTGAAGACTGCTTATGTTGTATGAAATATTTTAAAAAAAGCAGATAAATTTTGTTTCAAAGAGCGTTAGAGCATTTTGACAATGTTTACACGTGATATCATATGAAGAAATTATATGATATCTATGAAAAGCTAATCAGTTCTAAGTTCAAGCTATTAATATTCTTCTATCAATATGAAATCAATGAACTGATCATTGCCAAATATAAAAAAATTCTCTTGTTACATATAAGTTTCATACAAATATCCATTAAATAAAATATAATTTTTGAAACCGTTGAATATTTTTCTTTTAACATTGACCAACTTTGAATACAATTTTATGAAGATTCTTGGTGTTGTATAAATAGTTGAAACCAAATTAAAATATCTCTAATTTCCAGGTCATGAGAGCATTTTTTCAGTTTTAATAGATGAAATCATAAAGAAACATTGGGAAAAAATGAACCGTTGTCTATGGAAAACTAATCAGCTCTAAGTTTATGGACTTAACACATGTGATATCAATATGAAGTCAATCGGACTTATAGTTTGGGCTGCAGAGAGGACACAAAAAAAAAACAACGTAAATGATGAATTCATAGAGAAGAAATCAAAAGTTGTCTATGGAAAACTAATCAGCTCTAGGTCTTTGCACTTTACACATATGATGTTAATATGAAGTCGATCAGACTTATAGTTTGGGCTGTAGAGAGGACACAAAAAAGATAAATGCTACGGCGTACGGCGTACGGCGTACGGCGTACAGCGTATACGCCATACACACAAACACATCACGACGAAACTCATAGTGTGCATTCTCTACATGATACCCATTGAGAAATTGATGTAAAAAAAATACGCTTAAATTTTGCGAAATCATGACTCTCCCCTATTCCATAGTGTGGAGAGTAAAAAAAAATACGCTTAAATTTTGCGAAATCATGACTCTCCCCTATTCCATAGTGTGGAGAGTAATAATAATAAACTGTTTTTTCTAGTATATAATTTTTCTTCCGATAGTATATTTTTATGATAAGATAGACAAACTTTTAATGCAGTATGGTGTAGAATGCTTATGTTGTATGAAATATTTTAAAAAAAGCAGATAAATTTTGTTCTAAAGAACGCGAGAGCATTTTCCAAATTTTGACAGGTGATATCATATGAAGATTTTTTTTGTTATTTATGGAAAGCTAATCAGTTCTATGTTCAAGCTCTTTACATTATAACATGAAATCAAATTACTGAACTTTTCCATACATAGAAATTTATCTAATTACATTTTTATTCATACTAAATGTTACTACCAGGAATATAAATTTTCTTCCGATAGTATATTTTTATGTTAAGATAAACAAAATATTAATGCAGTATAGTGAAGAATGCTTATGTTGTATGAAATATTTTAAAAAAAGCAGATAAATTTTGTTTTAAAGAACGCGAGAGCATTTTTCAAATTTTGACAGGTGATATCATATGAAGAATTTTTTTGTTATTTATGGAAAGCAAATCAGTTCTATGTTCAAGCTCTTTACATTATATCATGAAATCAAATTACTACACGTTTCCATACATAGAAATTTATCTAATTACATTTTTATTCATACTAAATGTTACTATCAGGAATATAAATTTTCTTCCGATAGTATATTTTTATGTTAAGATAAACAAACTATTAATGCAGTATAGTGAAGAATGCTTATGTTGTATGAAATATTTTAAAAAAAGCAGATAAATTTTGTTTTAAAGAACGCGAGAGCATTTTCAAAATTTTGACACGTGATATTATATGAAGATTTTTTTTGTTATTTATGGAAAGCTAATCAGTTCTATGTTCAAGCTCTTTACATTTTAACATGAAATCAAATTACTGAACCTTTCCATACATAGAAATTTATCTAATTACATTATTATTCATACTAAATGTTTCTATCAGGAATATAAATTTTCTTCCGATAATATATTTTTATGTTAAGATAGACAAACTATTAATGCAGTATAGTGAAGAATGCTTATGTTGTATGAAATATTTTAAAAAAAGCAGATAAATTTTGTTTTAAAGAACGCGAGAGCATTTTTCAAATTTTGACAGGTGATATCATATGAAGAATTTTTTTGTTATTTATGGAAAGCTAATCAGTTCTATGTTCAAGCTCTTTACATTATATCATGAAATCAAATTACTACACGTTTCCATACATAGAAATTTATCTAATTACATTTTTATTCATACTAAATGTTACTATCAGGAATATAAATTTTCTTCCGATAGTATATTTTTATGTTAAGATAAACAAACTATTAATGCAGTATAGTGAAGAATGCTTATGTTGTATGAAATATTTTAAAAAAAGCAGATAAATTTTGTTTTAAAGAACGCGAGAGCATTTTCAAAATTTTGACACGTGATATTATATGAAGATTTTTTTTGTTATTTATGGAAAGCTAATCAGTTCTATGTTCAAGCTCTTTACATTTTAACATGAAATCAAATTACTGAACTTTTCCATACATAGAAATTTATCTAATTACATTATTATTCATACTAAATGTTACTATCAGGAATATAAATTTTCTTCCGATAATATATTTTTATGTTAAGATAGACAAACTATTAATGCAGTATAGTGAAGAATGCTTATGTTGTATGAAATATTTTAAAAAAAGCAGATAAATTTTGTTTTAAAGAACGCGAGAGCATTTTTCAAATTTTGACAGGTGATATCATATGAAGAATTTTTTTGTTATTTATGGAAAGCTAATCAGTTCTATGTTCAAGCTCTTTACATTATATCATGAAATCAAATTACTACACGTTTCCATACATAGAAATTTATCTAATTACATTTTTATTCATACTAAATGTTACTATCAGGAATATAAATTTTCTTCCGATAGTATATTTTTATGTTATGATAAACAAACTATTAATGCAGTATAGTGAAGAATGCTTATGTTGTATGAAATATTTTAAAAAAAGCAGATAAATTTTGTTTTAAAGAACGCGAGAGCATTTTCAAAATTTTGACACGTGATATTATATGAAGATTTTTTTTGTTATTTATGGAAAACTAATCAGTTCTATGTTCAAGCTCTTTACATTATAACATGAAATCAAATTACTGAACTTTTCCATATATAGAAATTTATCTAATTACATTATTATTCATACTAAATGTTACTATCAGGAATATAAATTTTCTTCCGATAGTATATTTTTATGATAAGATAGACAAACTTTTAATGCAGTATGGTGTAGAATGCTTATGTTGTATGAAATATTTTAAAAAAAGCAGATAAATTTTGTTCTAAAGAACGCGAGAGCATTTTCCAAATTTTGACAGGTGATATCATATGAAGATTTTTTTTGTTATTTATGGAAAGCTAATCAGTTCTATGTTCAAGCTCTTTACATTATAACATGAAATCAAATTACTGAACTTTTCCATACAAAGAAATTTATCTAATTACATTTTTATTCATACTAAATGTTACTACCAGGAATATAAATTTTCTTCCGATAGTATATTTTTATGTTAAGATAAACAAAATATTAATGCAGTATAGTGAAGAATGCTTATGTTGTATGAAATATTTTAAAAAAAGCAGATAAATTTTGTTTTAAAGAACGCGAGAGCATTTTCAAAATTTTGACACGTGATATTATATGAAGATTTTTTTTGTTATTTATGGAAAGCTAATCAGTTCTATGTTCAAGCTCTTTACATTATAACATGAAATCAAATTACTGAACTTTTCCATACATAGAAATTTATCTAATTACATTATTATTCATACTAAATGTTACTATCAGGAATATAAATTTTCTTCCGATAGTATATTTTTATGTTAAGATAAACAAACTATTAATGCAGTATAGTGAAGAATGCTTATGTTGTATGAAATATTTTAAAAAAAGCAGATAAATTTTGTTCTAAGAACGCGAGAGCATTTTCCAAATTTTGACAGGTGATATCATATGAAGATTTTTTTTGTTATTTATGGAAAGCTAATCAGTTCTATGTTCAAGCTCTTTACATTATAACATGAAATCAAATTACTAAACGTTTCCATACATAGAAATTTATCTAATTACATTTTTATTCATACTAAATGTTACTACCAGGAATATAAATTTTCTTCCGATAGTATATTTTTATGTTAAGATAGACAAACTATTAATGCAGTATAGTGAAGACTGCTTATGTTGTATGAAATATTTTAAAAAAAGCAGATAAATTTTGTTTCAAAGAGCGTTAGAGCATTTTGACAATGTTTACACGTGATATCATATGAAGAAATTATATGATATCTATGAAAAGCTAATCAGTTCTAAGTTCAAGCTATTAATATTCTTCTATCAATATGAAATCAATGAACTGATCATTGCCAAATATAAAAAAATTCTCTTGTTACATATAAGTTTCATACAAATATCCATTAAATAAAATATAATTTTTGAAACCGTTGAATATTTTTCTTTTAACATTGACCAACTTTGAATACAATTTTATGAAGATTCTTGGTGTTGTATAAATAGTTGAAACCAAATTAAAATATCTCTAATTTCCAGGTCATGAGAGCATTTTTTCAGTTTTAATAGATGAAATCATAAAGAAACATTGGGAAAAAATGAACCGTTGTCTATGGAAAACTAATCAGCTCTAAGTTTATGGACTTAACACATGTGATATCAATATGAAGTCAATCGGACTTATAGTTTGGGCTGCAGAGAGGACACAAAAAAAAAACAACGTAAATGATGAATTCATAGAGAAGAAATCAAAAGTTGTCTATGGAAAACTAATCAGCTCTAGGTCTTTGCACTTTACACATATGATGTTAATATGAAGTCGATCAGACTTATAGTTTGGGCTGTAGAGAGGACACAAAAAAGATAAATGCTACGGCGTACGGCGTACGGCGTACGGCGTACAGCGTATACGCCATACACACAAACACATCACGACGAAACTCATAGTGTGCATTCTCTACATGATACCCATTGAGAAATTGATGTAAAAAAAATACGCTTAAATTTTGCGAAATCATGACTCTCCCCTATTCCATAGTGTGGAGAGTAAAAAAAAATACGCTTAAATTTTGCGAAATCATGACTCTCCCCTATTCCATAGTGTGGAGAGTAATAATAATAAACTGTTTTTTCTAGTATATAATTTTTCTTCCGATAGTATATTTTTATGATAAGATAGACAAACTTTTAATGCAGTATGGTGTAGAATGCTTATGTTGTATGAAATATTTTAAAAAAAGCAGATAAATTTTGTTCTAAAGAACGCGAGAGCATTTTCCAAATTTTGACAGGTGATATCATATGAAGATTTTTTTTGTTATTTATGGAAAGCTAATCAGTTCTATGTTCAAGCTCTTTACATTATAACATGAAATCAAATTACTGAACTTTTCCATACATAGAAATTTATCTAATTACATTTTTATTCATACTAAATGTTACTACCAGGAATATAAATTTTCTTCCGATAGTATATTTTTATGTTAAGATAAACAAAATATTAATGCAGTATAGTGAAGAATGCTTATGTTGTATGAAATATTTTAAAAAAAGCAGATAAATTTTGTTTTAAAGAACGCGAGAGCATTTTTCAAATTTTGACAGGTGATATCATATGAAGAATTTTTTTGTTATTTATGGAAAGCAAATCAGTTCTATGTTCAAGCTCTTTACATTATATCATGAAATCAAATTACTACACGTTTCCATACATAGAAATTTATCTAATTACATTTTTATTCATACTAAATGTTACTATCAGGAATATAAATTTTCTTCCGATAGTATATTTTTATGTTAAGATAAACAAACTATTAATGCAGTATAGTGAAGAATGCTTATGTTGTATGAAATATTTTAAAAAAAGCAGATAAATTTTGTTTTAAAGAACGCGAGAGCATTTTCAAAATTTTGACACGTGATATTATATGAAGATTTTTTTTGTTATTTATGGAAAGCTAATCAGTTCTATGTTCAAGCTCTTTACATTTTAACATGAAATCAAATTACTGAACCTTTCCATACATAGAAATTTATCTAATTACATTATTATTCATACTAAATGTTTCTATCAGGAATATAAATTTTCTTCCGATAATATATTTTTATGTTAAGATAGACAAACTATTAATGCAGTATAGTGAAGAATGCTTATGTTGTATGAAATATTTTTAAAAAAGCAGATAAATTTTGTTTTAAAGAACGCGAGAGCATTTTTCAAATTTTGACAGGTGATATCATATGAAGAATTTTTTTGTTATTTATGGAAAGCTAATCAGTTCTATGTTCAAGCTCTTTACATTATATCATGAAATCAAATTACTACACGTTTCCATACATAGAAATTTATCTAATTACATTTTTATTCATACTAAATGTTACTATCAGGAATATAAATTTTCTTCCGATAGTATATTTTTATGTTAAGATAAACAAACTATTAATGCAGTATAGTGAAGAATGCTTATGTTGTATGAAATATTTTAAAAAAAGCAGATAAATTTTGTTTTAAAGAACGCGAGAGCATTTTCAAAATTTTGACACGTGATATCATATGAAGAATTTTTTTGTTATTTATGGAAAGCAAATCAGTTCTATGTTCAAGCTCTTTACATTATATCATGAAATCAAATTACTACACGTTTCCATACATAGAAATTTATCTAATTACATTTTTATTCATACTAAATGTTACTATCAGGAATATAAATTTTCTTCCGATAGTATATTTTTATGTTAAGATAAACAAACTATTAATGCAGTATAGTGAAGAATGCTTATGTTGTATGAAATATTTTAAAAAAAGCAGATAAATTTTGTTTTAAAGAACGCGAGAGCATTTTCAAAATTTTGACACGTGATATTATATGAAGATTTTTTTTGTTATTTATGGAAAGCTAATCAGTTCTATGTTCAAGCTCTTTACATTTTAACATGAAATCAAATTACTGAACCTTTCCATACATAGAAATTTATCTAATTACATTATTATTCATACTAAATGTTTCTATCAGGAATATAAATTTTCTTCCGATAATATATTTTTATGTTAAGATAGACAAACTATTAATGCAGTATAGTGAAGAATGCTTATGTTGTATGAAATATTTTAAAAAAAGCAGATAAATTTTGTTTTAAAGAACGCGAGAGCATTTTTCAAATTTTGACAGGTGATATCATATGAAGAATTTTTTTGTTATTTATGGAAAGCTAATCAGTTCTATGTTCAAGCTCTTTACATTATATCATGAAATCAAATTACTACACGTTTCCATACATAGAAATTTATCTAATTACATTTTTATTCATACTAAATGTTACTATCAGGAATATAAATTTTCTTCCGATAGTATATTTTTATGTTAAGATAAACAAACTATTAATGCAGTATAGTGAAGAATGCTTATGTTGTATGAAATATTTTAAAAAAAGCAGATAAATTTTGTTTTAAAGAACGCGAGAGCATTTTCAAAATTTTGACACGTGATATTATATGAAGATTTTTTTTGTTATTTATGGAAAGCTAATCAGTTCTATGTTCAAGCTCTTTACATTTTAACATGAAATCAAATTACTGAACTTTTCCATACATAGAAATTTATCTAATTACATTATTATTCATACTAAATGTTACTATCAGGAATATAAATTTTCTTCCGATAATATATTTTTATGTTAAGATAGACAAACTATTAATGCAGTATAGTGAAGAATGCTTATGTTGTATGAAATATTTTAAAAAAAGCAGATAAATTTTGTTTTAAAGAACGCGAGAGCATTTTTCAAATTTTGACAGGTGATATCATATGAAGAATTTTTTTGTTATTTATGGAAAGCTAATCAGTTCTATGTTCAAGCTCTTTACATTATATCATGAAATCAAATTACTACACGTTTCCATACATAGAAATTTATCTAATTACATTTTTATTCATACTAAATGTTACTATCAGGAATATAAATTTTCTTCCGATAGTATATTTTTATGTTATGATAAACAAACTATTAATGCAGTATAGTGAAGAATGCTTATGTTGTATGAAATATTTTAAAAAAAGCAGATAAATTTTGTTTTAAAGAACGCGAGAGCATTTTCAAAATTTTGACACGTGATATTATATGAAGATTTTTTTTGTTATTTATGGAAAACTAATCAGTTCTATGTTCAAGCTCTTTACATTATAACATGAAATCAAATTACTGAACTTTTCCATATATAGAAATTTATCTAATTACATTATTATTCATACTAAATGTTACTATCAGGAATATAAATTTTCTTCCGATAGTATATTTTTATGATAAGATAGACAAACTTTTAATGCAGTATGGTGTAGAATGCTTATGTTGTATGAAATATTTTAAAAAAAGCAGATAAATTTTGTTCTAAAGAACGCGAGAGCATTTTCCAAATTTTGACAGGTGATATCATATGAAGATTTTTTTTGTTATTTATGGAAAGCTAATCAGTTCTATGTTCAAGCTCTTTACATTATAACATGAAATCAAATTACTGAACTTTTCCATACAAAGAAATTTATCTAATTACATTTTTATTCATACTAAATGTTACTACCAGGAATATAAATTTTCTTCCGATAGTATATTTTTATGTTAAGATAAACAAAATATTAATGCAGTATAGTGAAGAATGCTTATGTTGTATGAAATATTTTAAAAAAAGCAGATAAATTTTGTTTTAAAGAACGCGAGAGCATTTTCAAAATTTTGACACGTGATATTATATGAAGATTTTTTTTGTTATTTATGGAAAGCTAATCAGTTCTATGTTCAAGCTCTTTACATTATAACATGAAATCAAATTACTGAACTTTTCCATACATAGAAATTTATCTAATTACATTATTATTCATACTAAATGTTACTATCAGGAATATAAATTTTCTTCCGATAGTATATTTTTATGTTAAGATAAACAAACTATTAATGCAGTATAGTGAAGAATGCTTATGTTGTATGAAATATTTTAAAAAAAGCAGATAAATTTTGTTCTAAGAACGCGAGAGCATTTTCCAAATTTTGACAGGTGATATCATATGAAGATTTTTTTTGTTATTTATGGAAAGCTAATCAGTTCTATGTTCAAGCTCTTTACATTATAACATGAAATCAAATTACTAAACGTTTCCATACATAGAAATTTATCTAATTACATTTTTATTCATACTAAATGTTACTACCAGGAATATAAATTTTCTTCCGATAGTATATTTTTATGTTAAGATAGACAAACTATTAATGCAGTATAGTGAAGACTGCTTATGTTGTATGAAATATTTTAAAAAAAGCAGATAAATTTTGTTTCAAAGAGCGTTAGAGCATTTTGACAATGTTTACACGTGATATCATATGAAGAAATTATATGATATCTATGAAAAGCTAATCAGTTCTAAGTTCAAGCTATTAATATTCTTCTATCAATATGAAATCAATGAACTGATCATTGCCAAATATAAAAAAATTCTCTTGTTACATATAAGTTTCATACAAATATCCATTAAATAAAATATAATTTTTGAAACCGTTGAATATTTTTCTTTTAACATTGACCAACTTTGAATACAATTTTATGAAGATTCTTGGTGTTGTATAAATAGTTGAAACCAAATTAAAATATCTCTAATTTCCAGGTCGTGAGAGCATTTTTTCAGTTTTAATAGATGAAATCATAAAGAAACATTGGGAAAAAATGAACCGTTGTCTATGGAAAACTAATCAGCTCTAAGTTTATGGACTTAACACATGTGATATCAATATGAAGTCAATCGGACTTATAGTTTGGGCTGCAGAGAGGACACAAAAAAAAAACAACGTAAATGATGAATTCATAGAGAAGAAATCAAAAGTTGTCTATGGAAAACTAATCAGCTCTAGGTCTTTGCACTTTACACATATGATGTTAATATGAAGTCGATCAGACTTATAGTTTGGGCTGTAGAGAGGACACAAAAAAGATAAATGCTACGGCGTACGGCGTACGGCGTACGGCGTACAGCGTATACGCCATACACACAAACACATCACGACGAAACTCATAGTGTGCATTCTCTACATGATACCCATTGAAAAATTGATGTAAAAAAAATACGCTTAAATTTTGCGAAATCATGACTCTCCCCTATTCCATAGTGTGGAGAGTAAAAAATTAGCGCTTGGTGAAAACGAACAGCGTTTTCAATTTGACTTGGGGGCATTTACTATCGCTTAGCGATATAACGCTTAGCTTAAATGACACGTTGTCTAGGCCCCCAGATACAAAGACAACATATTATGTTTTGTAAATTGTTCATATACAATTGTATAAATTAAAATGGTAAAAGAAAATCATCACAAACTAAACGAGTGGGTTGTGACCAACGCTAAACTCCTCACTAACAAGTCATTCTATAAAGTATTCAAATTTTATATGGAAAATATTTAGCATTTTCAGAAAATAAGTTTGTTTTACTATTTTTTATTTAAATATTTTATTATGAAAACTTGATATTTCTTCAATGCCATTTTATGAAGGTGATGTGCCTTTTTACCAATTTGAAAATAAAAATTTCAAATTTAAAGTTTCCTGAGCTTGGGGTCATGTTGAAATATTTGATAGTAATAAAAATTGAGAAGCACTATTCAGATATCCTTCAAAATCTAATGGGGTTTAATGAGATATACAAATTTGCAAAATTTGAAAAAAATCGAATGAGTACTTTAGTTTATAATCGATATAGTAAAATAAACATGTCGTACATAGCACACACACAGATACATTGTGATGAAACTTTCAGAATCCAATCTCAGCATGATACTAGTTGATAATCTGCAATAAAAAAAAATAGCCTTAAAAATTGTGAAATCATAACTCCCCACTATATCCTCTTGGGTTAGTGAGGAGTAAAAATACATACAAAAAAATATAAATAATGTTTATAATGAAAAAAGCATTTCATTAATAAAAACAAAATTCGCTATACTTCAAAGAGTACCTACCTATGTGTTAACAGATATTTTTTTTTTAGAAAATAAAGAGAAAGGCAATTGTGGTTTCGCTTCGTCCACGAATCCAGGGCCACGAGCACAGGCGACCAGAATACCAGCCAGAATAGATGAGCCAAATGGGCTTGCGACCATGTTTGAGGGCTTAAAGGGATCCTTTATGACTTGAGTCACGCTCACCACTCAGCAACCAACCTACGATTGATACTCCACTCCCCTGCGGAACCAAATCAAATCGGACGCGGATAATGCTGCTTTTACCACTCTATCCAAATTTTCTTTTATTTTACCTCTACGGAGACTTAGGTCCTTAAAATAGGAATTTAAAACTTTGCAGGCAGGCCTCTCGCCCCCACCTCTACAGCATATATATTTGTGTTAAAGCCATTTTGAACTGTTTTATGTACCAGTTCCTTGTACTTGATTAGCTTGTATTGGTGGTCTTTGGAATATTTGTGTCCCATGGAACAGTCAGCTCCACATAAATAGCTCTTTTCAATGAAAGAGAGTATATTGTCAAGTCAGGCCTAAGAGATGATTTGCAGATCTCCTTTGGAAGCCTCTCTCACAATTTCAAGCACCTTATAAATTGCAATTGAAGATGTTATATCCAATCTAAGACTATACCAGATATTCATAGATAATTCATATAAGTTATAATGAATTCAAATATTCATATGCTATAATGAATACAATTTAATATTTAACAAAAAAAATATTTACACTGTTTACAGGTTCAGATGATATGGCCACATTTTAAGATGACCAACAGTCACTGATCTAGCCCAGGATAGGCGAGATTGGCGTAGTTGAATTTAAAGGAGAGGCAATCCCAGCTAAATTGGACCACAGACAAAGCGAAGAAGACAATGCTTAATTGATTTTTTTTTATATTTTTAAATCATTGATAATACTTTCAATATACAATTCTGCTATATAACTAGCATCGTCAGAATTGATTTATCCAACTGTCGATTCGTTCATGAGAATTCAATTCTCTGAATGAATCGACATTATTAAGCCAAAATGCGTGTACGAAGGAACATTTTGTATGGCGTAGTGGACTTTTTGCATGCTAATAACACCAACTAGAGGCCTCGCAGCATATATGTTCCCATACATGGGTTTACTCAGAATTCGGAGTAGAACATTTTATGTGAGTTTTGTGTGTCTGTGTGTGTGTCTGTCCCCCCCCCCCTATAACTTTTGATCCGCTCAATTTACAGAGCCCAAAATTTCAAAATATATAAACACTTATAAGCATACAAAACTTTTGTACTCAGAATGGTGAATTATTGTTTCAGTCAGGGGTTATCAACTTTTGAATTTTTGGTTTATTTTTCCATATATGTCAGAAACCATAAAAGCTAGAACGCTGAAAATTGGTACAAACATAGACAAATACAAAAACTCAAATTGGTTTTTTCAAAAAAATTCTAGGGTTTGTCAAACAATTTTTTTTAAGAAAAATATTTTTTTTATGAAAAATTTATGAGTTTAACTCCTTATATTTCCAAATAATTTAAAAATATCGAAAAAATCTGAAACACCCCAACTAGATAATTTAATTTTCTATAAAAAATATTAATGTTGTATTAGCACATCTCAATTTTTTTTTAACAATTTTTGTAAACATTGAATTTAATGACGACATTGCTTCATACAATTTATATGGCAGTCGCTTACACACAATATCTAAGAAGACTTAATTGTTTAATACTTATCTCCAAACATACATACAAACCATCATGCTGTTTTCATATTCTGGGTAGGATCAAAGGAATGCCCTCTATACTATCGCTATCTTGACATACATACCTACATGTGTTGTATAGAAAACCAAATATCTTAAAATATTAAATAATTTGTATTTATGGTTTTATAGTTTGGTACTTATTCTTCAACTATACATACTATCGCTATCGACAGTTGGATCATCTCATGTGTTAAATGCTACTAGTATTTGATTTAACATATCAGTCTTTTTTGTATACTGTATTAAAGTATATGTTTCTTAAACAATTAATTATATATTAAAAATGAACCACAAATATAAAAACACGATATTTGATAATATAAATTTATTATATTATTTAAATGAAATTAAAAAAAAGTACTAACATAAGAATCTAATCTCTCAGTTCTTCATTAACATAAGTTCAGTATAATACAGTGTGAGTTTTATAGAGATGAGATAACAAAGTATCATAATATTATGAACTTGCAGATTTATATTTTTCTATTTATTTTTGTTCCCAAAAAACAAATATTGTATTAATACTAAATAATTATAATACAAATAACTGATTGTCTAAAAGTATCTATTAGTCAATTTTTAGATTACAATGTTTCTGTATGAATTCATAAAAAATTCTGTATGGATGTGCATTTATATAAATTGAAATGACTAATAGAAACAGAAACTTTACAAATTTGTGGCATGTTTCAGAACACTTTAATCTGGTGAAGCAAATATCTCTTAATTATAGAATTGGTGTAATTAATAAAATAAAGTGTAGGTATTTTACAATTTTGAATTCTGCATATATTAAATTGTTTTTTGAAGAGTTTCATTTTTTTTCCTGATATATAATGATACCTACATTATTTACTTGTGTATTTTATGTTCATAAAATATATAAATCTCTACCAATCTATTAATTGAGTTTTTATTTTACGTTTGGTATGTCATAAAGAATTTCTTGAAAAGCTGTTCTTGAAATGTCAATCAGCCAATTATAATTCTTTCAATGCTCATCATCAGCAATGGTGCTACAGCCCGGTGAGGGCCTTGGCCTCCTCAAGAAACTGCCTCCATCCCGCCCTGTCGACAGCAAGTACTTTCAATGGTAGGTATGTATAAATTAATGAAGGGTGTCAAATTTGAAATTTTATAAATAGATATAGGTACCTAAGTGCTATGTCATATCACCCCGTGCAAAGTTTCACATGTTTGTATGTTCCAACTTAAGGGAAAGCATTCAAATGGTTATACCATATTTTTATTGAATGACTTTTACTTCTTAACTTCCATTCCTTTTGTTTGACCATATTTATTTGTTAATGACATTTTTATTAGATTCTCATTTGTGAACCTGTCATAGGTTAGAGAACCGAGCATCACATCCTTTATTTTTGCATACATTATTCGCTTCATACATGTATGTCTATAAATTAAACTTCTTTCAGAATATAAAACACAGTCGTGTCAATGTTTTCTTGGAATCCTCTCATGCCTTTATCGGCTCTATTTTATGTCAATTTTTCTTTCATATTACTTAGCGTTTATGTAGTTTCTACTATATCTTTCAAGTTAATAATGGACTTGCAACTTCCAGAGCTCTAAATCACAGGAAAACTGCCTCCAGCTACTCGTCTTATGTTAACGGCTCATCTCATAATATTATATTATCAAACAGTTCAACAACAGATTTTACTATAGCGTCTCAGATGATTATTTTATGTGTCTTCGTTCCTATAACATTATGAGCTTCGATAAGAGACGACGAAACTTAACAGATATCATATTGCTCTACAAAATACTTATTGAACTCTCCAGAGCTAACAGAATCAATCAATTATAGAGACCCACTCGACAATTGAACTTTTCAACTTAAGCAAATGTAAAATTAACACATATAAACTCCTTTATTAATCGCAGTTGCAACTCATACAATCAGAAATACTTAACGATTGATCCATCTTACGTTAATCTTGACTGCTTCAAAAAAAAGTAACTGCTATCCACGTTACAACAGTAAATTTATTATCATACATACACCCTCCCACAAAACCCACATACATACTTCCATATTTTACTTCATCATCCCCATACCGGTCACCGTACTATTAGGCATAAAAAAATGCAAACTTATTTTTTGTGTTATCTGTTAACCATATTATACCGTTTAACTTTTTTTCCTTGTAATGTTTTCATAAGGTGTGGAGATAGATCACCCGTGCGTTAAAAGTACAGTGACCAAAGGACAAATAATACCTCATCATACTAAATATCAATGTATTGTGGCGATTGTATTGGCACAATTATACTTTATTTATACCTATGTATACTGAATATCTACCTACCAAATTTACTTAACTATTCTCAGCTTTTAAAATAATATAAGACATCTCTATAATTGGCTTTGATATGTGTAATGCTTTTAAGCAATTTGTGAAATAGCTGTTGAGATGAAATAAAATAAAATATTGTCTTATTGCAGTGGTTCTTAACCTGGGTTCGATCGGACCCCAGGGGTTCGGTGGAGGTCAAGAACCCCGACTTATGATTCGTGGTGACACCTTTCTTTATTATAATATAGGTATTATATTCTTGTCTCAACTGTATATTATGTCTATTTATTTATTCATCTTTCTGTACATAATATAAACAAATATATTGTACACTGGCGGGCTTATTGCTATTAGGCAATTTCTTCCAACCAACCAGATAACAAAGTATGACAAAATTGTGTAACAAAAAAAGAATAAGAGTAAAAGTAAACCTTCCTTGTCGGCCTTCGTGGCTCAGATGGTTGGGTATCAGACTACTGATCCAAAGGTCCGGGGTTCGATTCCCGGTGGAACCACAGTTTTGAATTGTGTTTTCAGTCTGAATCTGTGAGACGATTAATATCGTTAGTCTCCAGAATGTGGCAACTTGTTATTGGGTGCGTGTTAAATTAATATTTGACATAGTACCTGTTAGTTGCCCGAGAAGCAATATTAAATAAATAAATAAAAACAAAGAAAATATATATAACACTAAGATACTATTAAACAAAAAATAATAATAATTCATAACAAAAAAAGGATAGGGTAGGGACAAGGAGAGGAAATTGGGATCAGGTGTTCAGGGATAAATATTCCTTCTTTAGTTTTTTCTTGAAAATATAAAGTGAGTTAGACAACACAATTTCCGGACTAAGGCTATTCCATAATCTTTCTGGTTGTACTTCGAACAAAGAGCTGAGAAATTATGGATAGGGATGGATAGAGTTGTACGTTCAGCAGATCAGAGTGGAAGTCCATGATTGGATAAATAAGTGAATTTGCTTTTGAGGTACTGTGGCAGGTTTTGATTCGAGAGAATAATGACAAAATGTGTATATTGCGCCCCTGGCATATCCTGGACCAACAAAGAAGAAGGTAAGATGATATAATATGATCAAATTTTTTGAACCCAAAGATGAATCTGATACATATATTCTTGTGACGTTCAAGTTTATTGAGATGCACTTCATTAGCATACATCGGCATAATCAAACAATGGAAGAAGAAATGATTGAGCTAGAGTTATTTTACAACGGAATGGAAGAAATATTTAGTACTACTTAAATGCATTGTGTTATTTAGTACTGCTAAATGCATTGTGTTATTTAGTACTACTAAATGCATTGTGTATGGCAAATTAAGCTTCATTACTGGCATAAGTTCTTTATTAATTTTATTTCCTACTAACATTCTGTTTTTATATTCTCATTGAATAACTATGTAGGTAGATAAACATATTTTTTTAACATATTTATGTAGGTACTTATATTTATTTATTTCATTTCACTAAACTACAGCTTTGTAAATTTGTGGTTACATATTATATGGTGCTATTAAAATTATTACAGGCCAATGATGTTTTCTTCTAATTAAAATAATAAAGTAGAAATAATATTTTGAATAACAATAATAAGAGAAAAATATGATTGATATAAAAAAAAACAATACAAAATAAGAATAAAATGAGGAAATAGAGGGATTATTGGTGTAAAGGAAAGAGCTTGTTTGAAGGAGTTAGGGAACTGGTTTTAAAATATCTTTATTTGTTTACGGTAAGTTTCTAAGGAGTCATGGAAAATGTCTGTGTGATTAAATTTTAGATTGTTGTCATGTTGAATTCTGTAAATATTCGAGTTATATCTGTAATTAGTATGGCAAGTAGGTAAGTAGATGAAATAAATTTTTCAAACGGGTGTGCCTGTTATAATAATATTATAGAACTAAACAATATTGCTTCACCACCATTTTTAACTCATGTTAGTTCGTCATGAGAGTAAATTTAAATCTAATGCTGTACAAATAGTTTTTTCTTTAAATTAAACATCAGACAATTTTAAAAATCGCTTATTTTGCGGCATTATATTTATATTTGTAAAGATTTTAGTTATTTTCGTTTTCCTCGTAAGTAAATCAATATGAAATACGCCACATTAACCTTGACGAAACGTCAAACAACTGTGATTTGTAGATTCGACCAGCCCTCTACCAGACGAAATTATTCCGTTGACATTGCCTTAAAATCACCTGCGGAATTCGCTCATACTACCACTTTTAAGATTTTAGTGATATTTGTGTGATATGGTATAGAAATTATATACCCGAAACGCTCGTACTACGACATTGTGATTAGTCAAACCGTTTCCGTTGGGGATATGGGAGAAATCTCACTGTATCTCGTACTACGCGCCTAAGTCCCCTAGATGACATTCATTCTGGGGCATCTAAAAATAAATCAGTCCCTCCATGTAGCTATGTGTATGTATGTGTGTACATGTATTTATATATGTAGGCATATACATATATTGAGTAAATAAGTTAAAATTTTAAAGTCAATAATAATAACTGTTCCCCCTCCACCTACCACCTATGGATTACGCGACAAAAAGAGCGATACAAAATAGGTAACGCGACAACCTGTGGTGAAAGATGAATCCATAAAGGAAGTTATTAACAAAATTGCATCAAAGCTGGATGTTGCTTTAACTGATTCCGATGTCGTCTTCTGCCATAGAGTATCTTCGTGGAGTGAGCACAAAAATACTCCCCATAAGATAGTGGTGAAATTTAAAAACAGAGATATAGTTGACAATTTTATCTCAAATGTTCGAAAAAACAAAGGTTTGACTACCAAGGATCTGAACTACAACGGAGCCGAATCCAGAATATTTTTAAACTACCATCTTACTCGCACTAATAAAATATTGTTCAAACAAGCCAGAAGCAGTACCAAGATCAAGAATTATCAGTACTGTTGGATAAAGCGATGCTGCATATATATAAGGAATAACTCCCAGTAACCTGTTATAAATGCTTCTGAGTTGAATAAAATACTATGACTATACACAAACCAGCAAACGCTTCTCAATGAACTGCCATATAATATTTCTTTATTTCTTTATTCTATACTTAATTACTATGTATGTATTTTTTCTTAAATTGTATGTCTCCCTTCCCTCGATCGCACAATCGCTCTTTCCTAATACTATTTCTACTACTTTTCGCATTCACACTCTTTCCTTTCCCTCTTTCATCTCCTACCCCTTTACATTTTTTTCTCTTCCCACTCTCTCCTCATACACGTACGTTTTCAAGAAAATATGCAACCGGAATGACATAATCGCATTACAAGCAGATTTAAATCGCCTTTCTGTATATTGCTCAAATAATCAATTATTTCTTAATATTGAAAAATGTAATAATATCACCTTTACGCGCTCCAAAACCCCAATTTCTCATGAGTATACAATTAACGGAAAGATTCTTATTAGAAAGCATGAAATTAGGGACCTTGGAGTTATTGTGGATACGAAGATGACATTTAAAAGCCATATTGACTATATTATAGACAAGGCTTTTAAACAATTAAATTTCATAATTAGGGTATCAAGGCCGTTCAAGTCTACGGGTACTCTAAAATCACTGTACTGTTGCTATGTCCGTAGTTGTATTGAATATGCGTCTATTGTATGGAACCCACATTACATATGTCACGCATATAAACAGATTGGAAAATATACAAAATAAATTCTTAAAACATTTAGATTATAGAAGCAGACGTTCTTTTGTTGATCCCGCACAATCAGCCCAATATCATAAATTAACTACCTTAGAAGCCCGGCGAACTGTAGCTGACATGTCTTACTTATACAAGTTGGTGAACTGTATAACGGATTCTAGTGAGTTATTATCTAAATTAAACTTTCATGCACCAAATAGGCTTACTAGAAAGACTCATACATTTAGGCCACCTAATTGTAGTACTAATTATGCTCAGAGCTCCTACATATATAGAACGTGTTGTAACTATAACGTGTTCTTTAATGAAATAGACCTTTTCAATAACTCCTTAAACGTATTTAAATGTTCAATTTCTAGATTACTGCTTCGTGGTTAGGTTGTGTACGTGTGTTCCCCTTTTCCTACTTTCCTACTCCCTTCCTCAAAACTACTTCTTTTTGTAAATATAATAACGATAATACTTGTAAACTTAATTGGTTCACATGTCATATTATGTATGTTAGTAAAATAAGTAAATGTAACTGTCTGTTTACATAATAAATAAAAAAATAAAATAAAAATTGCCAAAGCATATAAAACCCTGTCGACCTCCGCAGCCCAAGTCATCGCAGGCACAATCCCCTTAGACATGATGATCAAGGAACGCGCTATCGTTTTGTGTGTCTGTGTGTGTGTCTGTTTGTGTGTGTGTGTGTGTGTGTGTGTGTGTGTGTGTGTGTGTGTGTGTGTGTGTGTGTGTGTGTGTGTGTGTGTGTGTGTGTGTGTGTGTGTGTGTGTGTGTGTGTGTGTGTGTGTGTGTGTGTGTGTGTGTGTGTGTGTGTGTGTGTGTGTGTGTGTGTGTGTGTGTGTGTGTGTGTGCAAAATATATAAATAGTTATAGGCCTACAAAACTTTTATACTCAGAATTGTGAATTTTTGTTTCAGTCAGGGGTTATCAACTTTTGAATTTTTGGTTTATTTTTCCATATTTCATCTCAGAAACCATAAAAGCTAGATTGCTGAAAATTGGTATATACATAGACAAATACAAAATCTCAAATTGTTTATATCAAACAAATTCCAGGGTTTCTCATACATTTTTTATTAAGAAAAATATTGTGTTTATGTTAAATTTATGAGTTTAACTGCCTATATTTCCATTTTTTTTTAATATCGATAAAAGCCGAAACACACCAACTAGATAATTTAATTTTATATAAAAAATATAAACATTGTATGAGCACATCGAATTTTTTTTAACAATTTTTATAAAAATTGAATTTAGTGACGACATTGCTTGATACAATTTGTATGGCAGTCGCCTATACACAATAATAAATGTAATAAAACTTAATAGTTTGATACTTAAATCTCCAAACATATATACATACATAACATCATGCTGTTTTCATATTCCGGGTAGGAGAAAAGGACTGATCTCCAAACTGTCCTATCTTGACATACATACCTACATATGTTGTATAGAAAACAAAATATCTTAAAATATTCAATAATTTGGATTTAAGTGTTTATAGTTTGGTACTTATTCTTCAACGAGTAACACCAATTAGTTACATGCAACTAGTAACACCAACTAGAGGCCTCGCAGCATATATGTTCCCATACATGGATATGTTCCCATACATGGACTCAGAATTTGGAGTAGAACATTTTATGTGAGTTTTGTGTGTGTGTGTGTGTGTGTCTGTGTGTGTGTGTGTGTGTGTGTGTGTGTGTGTGTGTGTGTGTGTGTGTCTGTGTATCTGTCCGTCCGTCCCTTATAACTTTTGATCCGCTCAATTAACAGAGCCCAAAATTTCAGAATATATAAACAGTTATAGGCCTACAAAACTTTTATACTCAGAATTTTGAATTTTTATTTCAGTCAGGGGTTATCAACTTTTGAAATTTTGGTTTATTTTTCCATATATCTCAGAAACCATAAAAGCTAAAACGCTGAAAATTGGTATAAACATAGACAAATACAAAATATCAAATAAGTTTTTATAAAAAAATTCTAGGGTTTCTCAAATATTTTTTTATGATAAATTTATGAGTTTAACTGCATATATTTCCATTTTTTTTTTAATATCGAAAAAGCCGAAACACCCCAACTAGATAATTTAATTTTCTATAAAAAATATTAGCATTGTATCAGCACATTTGGTGCGGAATTTTAATGCTGGAACAGAGGTTGAAGATTTATTTTTTGATAGTTTATTAAATTTAATAATAATCGGAAAGTGGTCACTGGAGCGAGGATCATTTAGTACAGTTTTGGGGTTCTTGGATTTGTGGTATGTAGAGCTTACCAAAGTGCCAGAGTGGTCACTTGGTTGGAAGCGATTGCATACCAGCCGGAGCTGATATGCAAGCCTGTAATTGAGGTGGTAAGGTCGGTCAGTTGGACGTGTAGGTATTACCTGTTTGTCCGCCTTCAGCTACATACAACCCAAATGATATCTCAACCGCTTGGTTCGAACCTGGTGGCGGTCTGTTCGGATAGTCCCGACAGCTGAGCCACAGATTGATCGACCAAGCAACTGCGATACCGTATACAATAGATTAAATATTATTATCAAATATTACTCAGGTAGGAATGGTTGACAGATTGAAAGATATAACAGGAAATTGAACTTACTCTTTTATTTATCAAGTTGATGATTACAATTGGTGCTTACTAATATTACTTGGTACTGAAATGTCGAGTTATTATTTAATGAATATAAATGTAAATTTGAAACGCGGACGATTTGAACGACGACGAGCGGTCGGGCAGCGTGATGCCTAGCTTCGAAATCTGGATGAGCGGAATGATGTGGGCGCGCTGTGCTTCCCCTTAAATAGGAGACGGCTGTGAATACGGCGCAGGGCAAGATGGCGCCTGCCGAAGTACTCAGCGCAGCGAAGCACTGCGCGGCGCAATTGGCGCAATTGGCGCAGTCGCCACAGACCCCGCTGGCAGTCGCTTAGACGAAACACGACCCCTCCTCGAAGTTCAAAGTCCTTACATTGCGTTCTGTGAAAGATAAAAAAAAATTTTAAAGCATTTGATTTGTTATGTTATTTGTATAGGGTTTTCTTTTGAACCGCTATGTACATGTTATGTAATGAATTTCTATATGAAAAGTAGTCTTTTCTAATACACAGTAATGTAATTATTTAAATACAGCTTAATCTATACATATATAAAGTTAATCATATTATAAGTATAAATTTGTTTTTGTACAGAGTATGAAGTTACTTATCTTTTAAAAATATCTGCTGCTGGTATGATTTGCTGCTCTTGTGATGGCGTGTGGTTGCTCTGCTATTGAGGTGAATGGAGGAGTGTCGTCCTGCGTGTGCTGGCTGGACATCCTTATGTGTTCCTCAGTGGTATAGCTTGTTGGGTGTTGTTGGTTGCGACTTCGTAGTGTACCATTAATTGTGAATGATCCCCAGTTTTCTGTTATGAAGTGTAGAAGTTCTATTTTTTGTTCAGGATGAAGTAGATGTGTTATGTATGTAGAAAATTGATGCAGTTGTATGCGTGGATGCTTCGACTTTGTCGGGAATATCTTCCTGAAGTAGGTATTTATCCAGCTAGGCGAAATGGTTTGCAGTGTGCTCAGCGTGTGTATGCTTGTATATGAATATTTGACAGCTCCCTGCGTGTGCCGGCATGGGGCGAAGCACGGGGGTGTCTTGTGGTTTGCGGCGTGTCAGGCGTGACAGCTTTGGATGTGGCGATATCCAGTTTAGCCTGTAGGTTTTGCGGTGCGCCATGTTGACGGCTTTGAAGTGCATGGGACTTCAGTGTAACCTGTGGGTATTTGCGGTGCGCCATGTTGACGGCTTTGAAGTGCATGGGACTTCAGTGTAACCTGTAGGTATTTTTCGTGAAACCGGAGGAGGATTGATGTGAACTCCTCAGGGCGGTGACACGTAAATGTTGAGCAGCTTCGTTTCTTCATGCGTCGCAAGGAGGTTGACATTAACTCTTTGCGTGCAGGCCATGAAGGAAGAGACGTTGTATGTCCAACAAAATCGTTCCTCGTCAGAGCAATGATGGCGATGACTTGGGGAAGACTTTGCGTGCTCTTGTAGTAAGTGTATGTGTGATGCTGGCACGGAGATGTTCTCAAAAGGCAAACGTTGCTGGTTCTTCAGCGGTGTTGAGCAGTGAGTATTGGCGGTACCAAAGATGATCCTCAGCGATGCTCCGGTTGAATGCTGGTATGATGTGAAGATGCAGTGGTTCCTCCATAGTTAATTTCTTCCCGGTAGTGATGCGGTAGAATGCGGGGGCAGCTAGTTGCTGTATGAAGTCGTCCAGATGATGATGATGATGTGATTCATCATAAATAATTTTTTCTTCTATGTAGTGATGCGGTTGAATGCGGGGGCAGCTAGTTGCTGTATGAAGTCGTCCAGATGATTCTTGTTGATGTCTTTGATGCTCAATTTGAAATTTTAAAATTATACAATAGAATTATACAATGTAAATGTTTGTACTTGCGATGATTGATAGGTATAAAATGTTTTTTATAATTTGCAAGTTCCATTTGGTTATAAGTATTTATAAGTATTATAAGTTCCATTTGATTTGATTTATAAGTATGTTTATACTCGTTGCTGAAGTATTGTATTATGATGCCATATAATGTTATTTGTTTGTTTCGTATTGTATTGTACAATGTTTTTTTTTTAAATTTAATATACGAGTATGTTTATAATATTTATTATTATTATGTATGCCATGTTTCAATGTTTTATAATTTTAATGTTTTATAATACTTTTTGTAGTATTACATAGTTAATATAATATAGTTTAGTTTATAGTACCAGTTTGTTGCTGTATTATATAGTTAATATATAATAATGTTTTAATGTTTGATTATAGTTAGGTATTTTTACTACCGTATATTATAGTTTCAATGTTTCTATATTCTGGAACGTATTCGCTATCGTATCGTATTATTTTTATTGTTCGATGGTGGTTTTATAGTTGTGTTTTTTTATAAAAAATAAAGTAAAATATTTTGTATATAAAAAATATTTTGTATTTAGCTAATTGTAGCTGTTCAACATTAGCTATTTGTAGCTGTTCAATGTATCACGGCTTTTTATTTTTATTTATTTCTATTGTATTTAAAAACAATGTTTATTTGTAGTTAGTAATTGTTTAAATTTGCTTTCTATATTATAGTAATAGTTTTAAACTTCCGTATCGTATGCTTGTTGGAGTTTATTTTTTAGAATAATATTTTAATATTATAGTTTTAGAAGCATTAGTTTAGTTTATTTTCAAAAAATTATTTCGAAAAAATATTTTAAAAATATATTATAATGTTCGTTTGCGTACGTATTTTATTTTATTTAATTGTAATTGTATACAATTGTTTTATTCCTATAATTATGTTTAGAAACGATGTATCTAATTTATTTAAATATTTAATGTATTTTATTTTTTCGACGTATACTATTATATTGGCGAAGATGTTTAAATATTATTATGCACGGTAACTTTCACTTTTGTGAATGGGGTATTGACCTGACCGTTATCGCTGTTATATAGGGGTTATACGAGTTCAATCGCGAGCCTTTTGTTTGAAGTTCGTTTACCTTTGTTTTTTATTACGGATGGACGCTGTGTAACATTCTTATACATATATTTGGTTTACTGAATTTTTACATAAAAATATGCGTTTTACGAATATAATAATTATTTAGCTATATGTTTCTAATTTTTAGTTTTTATGATAATGGTTTTATTTGGGAATGTAATATGTATTTTTTATTGATAATTTTTTAATTTTTACGTATTACGATATTTAGCAAAAATAAATATTTTATGAATTTCTAAAAAATTTATTTTTAATTTTTTTTGAGTTTTATCAATTATGAACAAAATAAAATATTTATAATGACTTTAGGCTTTTAGAATGACTTTAGGTTTTTTAATAATATTATAATTTTTATACCTCTATTCGGCGTTTTGGTTCTCTGGCTTTTTGCTTTAGATTTTTATACCTTCGTCCTTTGTATGTATTTATTTATTTTCTGGTACTTTTGGTTTTTTTTAGGCAGCTTCTTTTTTTAATTGTTCCGTCTGGATTATTTTTGCGTCTCGTCAGTCATGAAAAAATATAAAGTACATATTAGTTATATATTAAACAATTGTAAATATGTTAAGTTAGGTGGAATTTGCGTATGAGCGTTTTTGAGCGTTTTTTGAGCGGGTACACTTGTAATTAATTTTTGACAAATTATAAGACAAATGTATTTAATATATTAGCTTGTAATATATGTGTTACCTGCTCGAGTGATTCCGTTCATCCAGACCTCGCTGTTCAAGTATTAATTCCTGTTAAATCCTTTGTTTCTGTCGTGCAGTAAAATGTTACGCAGTATATTAATGAACACGTATTATTGTTCTGTTTAATAAAACTACTGATTTTACGTTAAAAAAGGCACAATAGGTTGTGATAGGCTCACCAGATTTTTTTTCACAGTATAACAATTGAAATTATGAGCACAAAATAAAATTACCTGAGTTTTTTTAAACGATTTCGGAATTTTACCAGTTTCTGAAGGTATGTGTGTGTTCTGAGACACGTTCGGATCACCAGTTTTGGACTGGTGGGTGTTCAGAGACACGATCAGGAGTCACCAGTTTTGGGACTGTTTAGAAGGTATGTTCAGACACGTTCGGGTCACCAGTTTTGGGGTATGAAGTATTGTGGTATGTAGAGCTTACCAAAGTGCCAGAGTGGTCACTTGGTTGGAAGCGATTGCATACCAGCCGGAGCTGATATGCAAGCCTGTAATTGAGGTGGTAAGGTCGGTCAGTTGGACGTGTAGGTATTACCTGTTTGTCCGCCTTCAGCTACATACAACCCAAATGATATCTCAACCGCTTGGTTCGAACCTGGTGGCGGTCTGTTCGGATAGTCCCGACAGCTGAGCCACAGATTGATCGACCAAGCAACTGCGATACCGTATACAATAGATTAAATATTATTATCAAATATTACTCAGGTAGGAATGGTTGACAGATTGAAAGATATAACAGGAAATTGAACTTACTCTTTTATTTATCAAGTTGATGATTACAATTGGTGCTTACTAATATTACTTGGTACTGAAATGTCGAGTTATTATTTAATGAATATAAATGTAAATTTGAAACGCGGACGATTTGAACGACGACGAGCGGTCGGGCAGCGTGATGCCTAGCTTCGAGATCTGGATGAGCGGAATGATGTGGGCGCGCTGTGCTTCCCCTTAAATAGGAGACGGCTGTGAATACGGCGCAGGGCAAGATGGCGCCTGCCGAAGTACTCAGCGCAGCGAAGCACTGCGCGGCGCAATTGGCGCAATTGGCGCAATTGGCGCAGTCGCCACACAGTCAATGAAAGTTTTGAAACTAACTCATTGTAACAAATAGATAAGTCGATGGCACTCTTTCTTTGGTGAGGGGGGGTGATACAGGTTGGAGAACCGTCATTAAGAAAACATAATTTGTTGACGTCTATGAATTCTATGACATTATTTCCAGACCTGTTATTAGTTTCACTACCCCAAGAGAAGGAATGTGCATTAAAATCACCTATAATTAAATACGGGGGTGGAAGATTTGAAATTAAGATAGACCAATCTTTTTCAGAAAAGATTGATGTTGGAGGGATGTATGATGAAATTACAGTGATATTGGAAATAATGGCTGAAACAATCTGACATTCACCGGGAGGACGATTAAATGATAATTGTTTGAAAGGGATAGAGTTATGAATAAGTAGCGCTGCACCTCCCTTTCTATCCAAGCGATCATCTCTGATGCATTGATATTCGCGTACGTGGACCAGGGAAGAAGGCTTGAGCTATGTTTCAGAAATTGCAGCTGTGGAAATGGAGTGGCTTTATAGTAGTTGGATAAGATCTGATTTATTTGGTGATAGGCTTCTTATGTTCCATTGTAGTATTCTGTTTATTTGGGGAGCCATGGTTAAGAAGAGAGAATATGGGGGAAAGATAATCAGCAGCGTTGTTCGGTAAATTGTTGTTGTTGCATAAAACTGTTATAAGAAGTGAAATAAGTGTTTGTAAAAAGGAGGAATTATCATTGTTCAAAATATTAGAAAGTTGGGTTGAAGTAGAAGGAGAAGAATGGCTATGATCATAATTTAGAGCACAACCGTTGGGTGACTGGCTTTTACTATTACCATTAGGATTAAGCACGAAGGAATTGTGTAATTTTTTGTCGAAGGTTGAGTGAAAAGTTGGTTTAGGGTTGACTGGTTTGAAGATAGTTTTATGATAGGAAATGGAAGCTGGTGGAGGAGATTGATAGAAGGTGGGAGCTGGTAGAGTAGATGGAGTATTTTTATTGTTGATTAGTGAAGGATTCGTATATGCAATTTCCGCAAACGATTTTTTCACTGGAGGGAATAGTTTTGATGCCTGAAAGTATGATGTATTGTTGGTAGCCATAGATTCTTTAATATTTTTTATCTCATCAATTCCGGACAAAGCGAGCTAATTGCTTTATGGTTTCCTGTACAATTTATACATTTAGAATCATCAGGACAAGGACAATCTTCTGCCGAATGGTTATCACCACAGTTGAAGGGACGTTGCGGTGAACGACGAATTGCCTTTGAGTGACCGAATCTACATCAGTTGAAGCACTGTATAGTTGGGTACTTATAAATTTCGACAGGGATGGAATTGTAAAACAGATAAATATGAGATGGAAGAATTTGACCCGAAAAAGTTACAACTACTGACAGAGATGGTTTCCATGTAATGATATTATTTAAATTTTCTTTATAATCAGACGCCTCACTTTTACAACACTTCCCGCTCCCAATGAGACATTTAAGGCTTCCAATATTTCAGGCTCGGTAAGATCTGTAGAAATGCCTCTAACAAGGCCCATGCGGATTAAATTAAATGTAGGTATGAAAGCCTTGTACATGCCATTTGTAAGTTTTTCTATATTTAAGACAAAATCATTAGCGAATTTATAGCTTTTAAATTCTAAGCGTATTTTATGCCTACCTTTTATTGAGCCATTTATAATGCCACGAATAAAATTGTTTCCAAATACAAACTTTCCGAAATCTAAAGGGTTTATTATTTTTCCTTGTTCTATTCTCTGTACATATACTATAAAAGGAGCACTTGACTTTTCTGAGTAAAGATGGGATTCGATAGTAGGGAGCGAATTATGTAAGGAATTATTTTGCATTGAAGTTGTGGGCGTAATTTGCTTTAAAAGTTTTGAATTTTGGTCTTTGTTAGAAATAACTGTGCGAGATTTTCGTTTTCTATTTGATAGAACAAGAGAAATTTGGCTATTATCCGATTCCGACAATCTATCAATGTCATCGATCGATAAATTATCGGACTCATGCGGAGGATCTGGAGGTTTGGTTATTTCCTCCATCTTACGACATACACAATTAACAAATTTGCAACAAAAAATAAACAAGTATAATACAACAAACAAAATATAAATTTAAATTAAGATATAATATATTAAGGAAAAATTAAACAAAAAATCTTAGCTGTCAGTTGAACAGGTAGATAGATATTATTGTCATCCGTATAGCACAGAAAACACAACCACTCACAAACACTAAAGGTCCCTTTGCAGCACCGTCTGGTCTCTGAATAACCTGATGTTCCCCTGGATATGAAGTTTCTGTCTTAATACTCCTATATTGTTTTCTTGGTATTACCGTTCCTGCCGTTGGACCTTCCCAAGCGAAATAATTTTATCGAGGTCGCGATGATTGTCTGGTCCAGTGGATTAAGTAGTTCTACCACTCTTTTGGCATCTTCTTGTTGTGGTTTGTTAGGCTCCTCTTCAATGTTGAATATGATTACATTATTCTTTCTTCTTTCCCTCTCATCAAATTTCAGCAAACATTACTGAGATATCCGGGACCAATTTATTCTGGACCGCTTGAGGATCCTTTGTTTTCTCTTCTAACTCTGACACTCTTTCTATTAGCTGTTCATTGTCCTTCAAAATATTATCCATCTTTGCCAATTTAGTAGTGATTACATTAGATATTAATTCATCCATGTATTTTAGCTTTTTATCAAACTCATCTATTTTTATCATTGATGGAGTTTATAGATATTACTAGTTGATTATGTTTTTCTTTGGAATTCTTCATTAATATATTAATCTTATTAGAAATATCGATCAGGCGTTGTTCGGCTGATAATGAGTAGGATGGGTTATCTCCATTATGTGACATTAGTTGATGTTGACCAACTTCCTTGTCAGTAGTGTTGCAAAATATTCTGCCCACATTCTGTCTCATCCTTTCGTCGCTAGATGGCGATAATGTTGATCCTTGTAATGGTGATAATCCACCGTTACCCTTGCTTTGACTTTACTTTTGTTACGTTTGCGGCTGAGGTCCCTTGCTTTGACTTTCTTTCATCCATCGGATGTCGTTGGTGTCATGTTTTTATTTTTTCGCGTTATATATTTTGATTGATGACAATCCATTCTTATATTTTAAATATAGTGTAACTGTAGTAGTTTGTAATAATAATAAAAAAAAACACTTGTCCTCGATGGGATTCGAACTCGATCCTCCCGGCTTCGATGCAGAATGACATAATATGGTTGTGTTAGTGTGTTGCTAATGATTGGTATTCCCAATAAATGTTGAGAGACTGAGAACCAACCAACAAACAGTTTTGTACCGAGAGCTACCAAGGAAGGTGCTCTTCTGCTATATATAGTAGTAACACTAGTCATGGCCAATGTCAAACCATTATAAACAATCAATTATAATTGGAAAAAAAAATCTTGATAATGTGATACTTACCTACATACTTTTTATCTTCAGTTATTTTATAATTTTTTGTGTATTTGCATTCTACTCGTATAAATATTCTGCATTCATATTTATATCAGAATGTTTGTTGTTTAAAAATATATTTAACGATTAGCAATAAGTGCCATTACAAAGTTTGTGTTTTGTTGAATAATGGGTGACGAAGAAAAAATTAATAACAAAAATGGAATCCATGATTCAGAGAGCAATAAAGGCCACGGTGAGAACAGTATGAATTGGAAGGAATTGACGGTGTCGGAAAAAGTGAAATATGTTGGAAGGCACATAACAGTTGAACCACTATTGGCATTCTATATAATGCCCAGCGTCTTGGCCAGCTTGGCCGTACAAAACCTCAACCTGGAGAAAGCTTGCAGAGTCAACAAGAACTACTCCAGTGAATTGTGCGACAGCTTGATACATCAGACAATCAACGGAAGCCATGAGGAGAGTGAAGTTCAAGCTCTGGTAGCATATATGGGAGCTTGGAGGTTACCTCTACAGACTGCCCTTCCAGCCGTCATGATACTTTTCATCGGGGCTTGGAGCGATAGAACGGGCAAGAGAAAACCTTGTCTGCTATTTCCCATCTTGGGAGAGTTTATCACTTCCTTCGGATTGATTCTTTGCACTTACTACTTCCTGCAATGGCCTCTAGAAGTCGCCGGAGTGATAGAAGCTCTTCCTCCTTCCATGACTGGAGGATACCCTACCATGTTCATCGGTATATTCAGTTACTTGGCGGACCACACCACTCCGGAAGACAGAACATTCAGAATAGGAATAGTGAACACCTTTATTTCGTTAGCCCTTCCGGTTGGATTGGCTTTGAGTGGTGTTTTATTGAATCAATTAGGTTTCTACGGTGTCTTCACAATATCTCTTGGTTTCTATGTGACGGCCTTTATCTATGGCTACTTTAGAATTCAAGACAAAAAACCTGTAGATGATTCAAATGCTCAACCAAACAAAATAAACTGTCTTCAATTCTTTAGTTGGAAACATATTTATGAGACATTTTATTTGATATTCAAAAAACGCGAGTCTAACAAAAGACTTCAGACAATTCTTTTAGTGGCTTGTTACTTCATTGTATCAGGAGCAGCACAAGGTAAGTCTACTTAGTTAATTATTTTATACTTTGGTATCGGCAAATAACTTGACAATTTTCGTCATAGTGAGGAACGCTTTGAGCATATACCAATCAAACAAAAACCCAATTTTTGTAGATACGTCACAGCTCACCATGATTTTTGTAGATACGTCACAGCTCACCATGATTTTTGTAGATACGTCACAGCTCACCATGATTTTTGTAGATACGTCACAGCTCACCATGATTTTTACTATAGATAACTACTTATACTCTCATCCAACATTCCATTTGTTCAAGACAATTTATTTCTCTTAACATATCGACAAAATATCAAGCCAAGATACTCGAATTTGTATGCAGGTTTTTTCAACTTTGAAGTAAATAAACACCAAGTTAGAGGCTTCGCATTACATATTATGTTCTTTATCCAACTGTCTATTTGTTCAAGAGAATTTTTACTATCTATATATTTTACTAAGAGAATCACACTGTATCTGTGAGTGTGCTGTGTGCTATGTACGGCGTGTTCATTTTACTTTATCGATTAAAGACTTAAGTACTCATTCGATTCTATTCAAATTTTGCAAATTTGTATATCTAATACTCACTTTGACCCCATTAGATTTTGAAGGATATCTGAAAAGTGCTTCTGAATTTTTTTAACTGAGAAATATTTCAAAGTGACCCCAAGCTCAGGAAACTTATAATTTGAAAATTAAATTTTCAAATTGTTAAAAAGGCACATCACTTTCATAAAATGGCATTGAAGAATTATTAAGTTTTCATAATAAAATATTATAAATAAAAATTATTTAACAAACTCATTTCATGAATATGCTGATTATTTACCATGCAAAATTTAAATACTTTATAGAATGACTTGTTAGTGAGATGTATATCGTTGGCCACAACCCACTCGTTTATATAGAAAACAAAATATCTTAAAATATTTATTAATAGTTTGGTACGTATTCTTCAACTATACATACTATCGCCATCGACAGTTGGATCTTATGTGATACACGCAACTAGTATTATCAAGATTATGTATTTCCGTGTATGCGATAGTTCTATGTTAAGTATTGTACATTTGCAAATGGCGAGTTCATGGTCGAATGGTAATATCTTCCAACCCATAATATAGTGTTTACAATATAATATCATGGAAGAGTTAATAATTTAGTGGAAATTATAAATTCTACCCAGCTGTAAATCAAACCTAAAATACACTTTACACGGACGAGGTTATTAACAAACAGTATCCAATATATTATCTACAGGTTTCTACAAACATCGCTTTACACGACTATGTGGCATTTGAATTGAATTGGACACGATTTGATTTCTTTTGGACCCTCACTTTTTGTTTTTGATTTAAAACATAAGGGGGGCAAGTCCAGTCAGACGGCGGAATCAAAACATGTTTACCCATATCATGGATATAATTATATTATGGAGTCTGTTATATCTAAAGATGTTATTGTTTTGATTCCGCCGGTTGTCCAGACTTGCCCCCCTGGTCGAGAGATGCCAAATAAACAAAAGATACTGCGATAGTCAAAGTCAACACAATACAAACGGCAGCCATATTGGCTCGTCGGCAACGAATAATTTTACGATTTCTGTTTTACGAAAAACGATACAAACGCGTTCAAATATAGAACACGTTCTATTTTTTCCCATCGCGTTGAAAAACTCGCAGTCGCCCGTGTAAAGCGCGCTTAAGACACAGCACACAAGTCAGACAACTTTCACTACACCACGACGCGACGGTCGACGGGTAATATTTTTGCAGGTTGATTTTCATTCATGTCGTGTTTTTCCTTTTATTTCAACAACCACTGTTTATTATTTTTACAAATAATATTTTGAATAGGTAGGCACCTACAAAAAATAAATCTATGTATGTAGGCAAAGAGGATGAACCAGCGACTGTCAGACTTAAGAACATACGTCATATTATAAAGGCTAAAGGATATCACAGCAGGTAACAACAGATGAATAGTATGAACCATGAGTAGTGGTGGCTTTCGCAGATAACTGCATTCAAAGTGTTGAAAATCAATATTTTCACACGTCAGTTATAATATTGATTTGTATTTGTATTGGTTTATCCTCCATAGGCTCCCAAGCAGAGCACTCGGAGTCGTCATTGATTATGAAAAAACAAATTATTATTAAAAAACAAAGACAAAATACTCCATGCTAATTGAAATTTCATTTTGCATTTCGTCAGTTGTATAAAATGATTTATCGACGAAATACTTCTTCGTCTCTCTCTCAAAACTACCTTCTTTCATAGACCGTATGTGAGGTGGCAGTTTATTATACAGCTTGATACTCTGTCCCACAGAGCTATTTGCGACTTTTGCCAGTCTGCATTTTGTAGGTCTGATATTGTTTGCATATTATATCGATGATATTCCGAGTTAAGAAGGAGTGCTTTTCATATTGCGTCGAGCATAGATAAGGCATTCCTGAATATAGACGCCAGCCAATGTGAGTATGCCCATTTTTTTAAATAATACGGCAGGAATCTCTTGGAAGCAAATTAAGAATAATCCTTACCGCTCTCTTTTGCAATACAAAAACTCTGTTAGAGTCAGCCGCCTTCCTCCAGAACATCACACCTACTATGAAAATACGCGAAGTACACACATCTCGCTGTATCGTGGCCTGTATAGGAATCTGCAACCAGACCAAGGAATCTACAACTATCGACAACATTTATTGTCTGATTACATAAGACATCAGTCACCGATGCTTCGTGTTCACGTCGTAGAGAGAAACAAATAGCATTCGTTTTCGTCATATTTAAAACAAGTTTATTGACACCGAACCACCCACCCACTTCATTCAACACTTGTGTGATTTTTTCTTTGGTTTGATTTATGCCATTAATTTCCTTTATTAATAATGATGTATCGTCTGCAAACATTATGATTTTATTATTCTTACGCATTGATATCCTCTCTCTTGCACTCGTAGTGGTTAGTTTCACTTTATAATCAATATTATTCGTCGCACCCTTTTTTTAACACAAATTAAAAAAAATATTGTCACCGCGGTCTGACAATGAATGAAAATATCAATCTGGTGTAATTAGGTACCTACAAGGTATTATGTATGTCGGTATTAAGTTGTTGTTATTAGGCAAAACCATTTAAATAAGTACCTAATTGTAATTAAATAGCAATGTGTAGGTATTTTCTATTTGTCCAGAAACAGTTCCTTGGAAACTGAGCAGGTCGCTACTTAATTGCCTTTTAGCACTATACCTACCTATTGAGACTAGTATGTGAGGATATACGAATGTGTCTAGATCCTTTTATAAGGTGATACACACCCACACACCTGTTTCTGGTTACCCTACATTGTGATGCCGTAATGGTTTCAATGAATAAATTAATTTCTAAATAAATTTAAGATGATACCGTACATCCCTATCATTTAATATTTTATAGGTATGTATGTACCTATTACATAATATGTATGTCTGTCTTCTTAGATAGTAAAATAATATAAATTCATAGTACAGGTTCTGTTGTATCAAAAACAAGTTTTTTGTTATTAGTCTTATACAGTGGTGTGCAAGCCATACATGCCTCTATGCCTGGCATGTCTATCTAAATCACAAAAAATGATTTTTTTAATAATCAACGAGTTCTAGAACACATAACGAGTCATAAAACAGTTTTTTTAGGCGCTAAAGAAGATATGAATTATGAATACTACGGAGATATGAATTTCTTAAAATTTTAATAATTGTCCTTTGTAGGCACAATTTACCTATAATTATTTTCGTCTGTTTGCAACACTGACTTTAAAACGTTTGCAACATTGCTTCCAAGAAAGAAACATTGACAGCTTTAATAACATGATCATTTCTTTTCGATGATCTATTGGATCTTCCTCTCCCGAGTAACTGTATAATTCAAGCATATGCCGATGATGCTTACATTATGATTCGTGCTAATTCTCGCAGATCAATCGAGAACTCAGCCACCCAAGCGCTGAGCTTTGTTTCTGACTGGGGCATAAAAAACAAGCTATGGTTCGCTCCGAACAAGACTTATGGCCTGGTATTTAAGGGCATACTTCATTGACGGCCGTCCATTCAGTTCCTAGGAACTAATATTGTCTTTCGAGACCAATTCACCTGTCTTGGAGTTATCCTAGAAAGGGGACCGAGTTTCAAAAATCATGCCAAATCATGTGTCGATAAGGCTAAGTTTGCTTTCATTAAAATAGGACATCTCGCCAAAGCAAGCTGGGGTCTGCAATTTCCTATCGCCTGCCTTTTCTACAAAGCCGTTTATCTGGCATCGCTTACTATACGGCAGGCTGTTGGTCTAACGCCTGCGAGTTTCAGCATATTCAAAGAACCTTGCTTTCAGGCCAAAGATTCGCTCTCATTGCACTATCGAAGCCCTGCCAATTTTGACAGTCTTAACCCCCCTTGAACTTGAAATTCAACGTAGAGGTGCTATTTTCAATTTATTGCGAGGACGTCCTTCTGTTATCGGTGACACTTCTTTTCACCCCCCTGAGAGTCGAACGTCTCGAAGCTCAATTAAGAGAAACGTGAGCGACACTCTACTAAACATTTGGCAAAACCGCTAGACGACCTGTCTAGTTGGTAGAGTTACCTTTTTATTTTTTCCTGACGTGAGGTAGCGACTGAAATCTCCTTAGGTTGTTCCAGACTTTTGGACTTCTCAATTTCTCGCAGGACACGGTAACTTTAAAAGCTATCTCCATCGCTTCAACATTGCTCCCTCTTCCTCATGTCAGTTTTATCAATGTCCGGACTAAACTTCGGATCACATCCTTTGGGAGTGTTCCCACCCAATTGTGTCCTTTTACAGATCGGAGCTCCTCGTTGCTATCCGTGGGCCTCTTCAAGGTCCCATTGGACATGCGTACTTAGTGATGTCGAAGAACAATTACAAAGCCTTCAAACGATTTTGCCATAGATACGGTTCCTTATTATCCGAAGATTCTCACTGACTTGTATATATATATATATATATATATATATATATATATATATATATATATATATATATATATATATATATATATATATATATATATATATATATATATATATATATATATATATATATATATATATATATATATATATATATATATATATATATATATATATATATATATATATATATATATATATATATATATATATATATATATATATATATATATATATATATATATATATATATATATATATATATATATATATATATATATATATATAATATATATATATATATATATATATATATATATATAAATATATATATATATATATATATATATATATATATATATATATATATATATATATATATATAATATATATATATATATATATATATATATATATATATATATATATATATATATATATATATATATATATATATATATATATATATATATATATATATATATATATATATATATATATATATATATATATATATATATATATATATATATATATATATATATATATATATATATATATATATATATATATATATATATATATATATATATATATATATATATATATATATATATATATATATATATATATATATATATATATATATATATATATATATATATATATATATATATATATATATATATATATATATATGTATATATATATATATATATATATATATATATATATATATATATATATATATATATATATATATATATATATATATATATATATATATATATATATATATGTATATATATATATATATATATATATATATATATATATATATATATATATATATATATATATATATATATATATATATATATATATATATATATATATATATATATATATATAATATATATATATATATATATATATATATATATATATATATATATATATATATATATATATATATATATATATATATATATATATATATATATATATATATATATATATATATATATATATATATATATATATATATATATATATATATATATATATATATATATATATATATATATATATATATATATATATATATATATATATATATATATATATATATATATATATATATATATATATATATATATATATATATATACAAGTCAGTGAGAATCTTCGGATAATAAGGAACCGTATCTATGGCAAAATCGTTTGAAGGCTTTGTAATTGTTCTTCGACATCACTAAGTACGCATGTCCAATGGGACCTTGAAGAGGCCCACGGATAGCAACGAGGAGCTCCGATCTGTAAAAGGACACAATTGGGTGGGAACACTCCCAAAGGATGTGATCCGAAGTTTAGTCCGGACATTGATAAAACTGACATGAGGAAGAGGGAGCAATGTTGAAGCGATGGAGATAGCTTTTAAAGTTACCGTGTCCTGCGAGAAATTGAGAAGTCCAAAAGTCTGGAACAACCTAAGGAGATTTCAGTCGCTACCTCACGTCAGGAAAAAATAAAAAGGTAACTCTACCAACTAGACAGGTCGTCTAGCGGTTTTGCCAAATGTTTAGTAGAGTGTCGCTCACGTTTCTCTTAATTGAGCTTCGAGACGTTCGACTCTCAGGGGGGGTGAAAAGAAGTGTCACCGATAACAGAAGGACGTCCTCGCAATAAATTGAAAATAGCACCTCTACGTTGAATTTCAAGTTCAAGGGGGGTTAAGACTGTCAAAATTGGCAGGGCTTCGATAGTGCAATGAGAGCGAATCTTTGGCCTGAAAGCAAGGTTCTTTGAATATGCTGAAACTCGCAGGCGTTAGACCAACAGCCTGCCGTATAGTAAGCGATGCCAGATAAACGGCTTTGTAGAAAAGGCAGGCGATAGGAAATTGCAGACCCCAGCTTGCTTTGGCGAGATGTCCTATTTTAATGAAAGCAAACTTAGCCTTATCGACACATGATTTGGCATGATTTTTGAAACTCGGTCCCCTTTCTAGGATAACTCCAAGACAGGTGAATTGGTCTCGAAAGACAATATTAGTTCCTAGGAACTGAATGGACGGCCGTCAATGAAGTATGCCCTTAAATACCAGGCCATAAGTCTTGTTCGGAGCGAACCATAGCTTGTTTTTTATGCCCCAGTCAGAAACAAAGCTCAGCGCTTGGGTGGCTGAGTTCTCGATTGATCTGCGAGAATTAGCACGAATCATAATGTAAGCATCATCGGCATATGCTTGAATTATACAGTTACTCGGGAGAGGAAGATCCAATAGATCATCGAAAAGAAATGATCATGTTATTAAAGCTGTCAATGTTTCTTTCTTGGAAGCAATGTTGCAAACGTTTTAAAGTCAGTGTTGCAAACAGACGAAAATAATTATAGGTAAATTGTGCCTACAAAGGACAATTATTAAAATTTTAAGAAATTCATATCTCCGTAGTATTCATAATTCATATCTTCTTTAGCGCCTAAAAAAACTGTTTTATGACTCGTTATGTGTTCTAGAACTCGTTGATTATTAAAAAAATCATTTTTTGTGATTTAGATAGACATGCCAGGCATAGAGGCATGTATGGCTTGCACACCACTGTATAAGACTAATAACAAAAAACTTGTTTTTGATACAACAGAACCTGTACTATGAATTTATATTATTTTACTATCTAAGAAGACAGACATACATATTATGTAATAGGTACATACATACCTATAAAATATTAAATGATAGGGATGTACGGTATCATCTTAAATTTATTTAGAAATTAATTTATTCATTGAAACCATTACGGCATCACAATGTAGGGTAACCAGAAACAGGTGTGTGGGTGTGTATCACCTTATAAAAGGATCTAGACACATTCGTATATCCTCACATACTAGTCTCAATAGGTAGGTATAGTGCTAAAAGGCAATTAAGTAGCGACCTGCTCAGTTTCCAAGGAACTGTTTCTGGACAAATAGAAAATACCTACACATTGCTATTTAATTACAATTAGGTACTTATTTAAATGGTTTTGCCTAATAACAACAACTTAATACCGACATACATAATACCTTGTAGGTACCTAATTACACCATATTGATATTTTCATTCATTGTCAGACCGCGGTGACAATATTTTTTTTAATTTGTGTTAAAAAAAGGGTGCGACGAATAATATTGATTATAAAGTGAAACTAACCACTACGAGTGCAAGAGAGAGGATATCAATGCGTAAGAATAATAAAATCATAATGTTTGCAGACGATACATCATTATTAATAAAGGAAATTAATGGCATAAATCAAACCAAAGAAAAAATCACACAAGTGTTGAATGAAGTGTTGAATATATATATATATATATATATATATATATATATATATATATATATATATATATATATATATATATATAATATATATATATATATATATATATATATATATATATATATATATATATATATATATATATATATATATATTATATATATATATATATATATATATATATATATATATATATATATATATATATATATATATATATATATATATATATATATATATATATATATATATATATATATATATATATATATATATATATATATATATATATATATATATATATATATATATATATATCTATCAGTGGGTTCCAAATGTTCAGATCTAATATATCCTTCAATAAGGCAGATGGTGTGGTCGTGTATGTTAAAGAATACTTAAATCCTAGATTAATTGAATGTGAAGTGACCGATGCAAACTGTGTGCAAATAATAATCGATAATTCTTTTTCAATCTTTGGTGTCTATAGGTCGCCTCATATTGTGAATACTAAACCTTTCATAACATCACTTTCTGACTTAATCAAACAAAATTCTAAGTATCAACATATAGTTTTAGCCGGTGATATAAATATAAACACAATTGGATCGAAACACTATCAGTCACTTGAGTACGAATGTGCATTGGCTGAACTAGGACTATTGTCTGCTATAAATCTACCGACGAGAGAAACCAACATCTCTCACTCGTGTCTTGATCACATTTATGTTAAATCCAACTTAGCAGTTGTTGCAGCAGTGGTGAAATCTACCATAACAGATCACTATAGCACTATCTGTGGCCTTGTTAAGAAAGAAAACACACACGCTAAAGACAAAACTCCAAGTAAATCAATAAAATTTACAAATGTCAATAAACTAATGGATGCTCTTACAAAAACAGATTGGTCAGACGTATTAAATGAAACATGCACAAACTCTGCACTGAAAATTTTTATGTTGATCTTAGAAAAACATTTGTTAGAAAGTACAGAAATTAAAGCTAAAAAGCCCAAGTTATTACCTATTAAACCATGGATGAATGAATCTATTCTAAGTTGTGTCAGAAAAAGAGATATATTACATCTAGAGGTTAAAAAATATCCTCATAATAAATCTTTCTATCAATATTATATTAAATACAGAAATATATGTAATAAAATCATAAAACACCATAAAGAAAAATATTACAAATCAATTTTACAAAAAGATCATTCTTCAAAAACTGCCTGGAAGATAGTGAAAGAACTAAATAATGTAAATGACTCAAACAAAACAACTATTAAATCAATTGCTATAAGCGATTCTCTGATTCATGGAGATAAACCAATTGCTGACTGTATGAATGAACATTTTGCAGGTATAGGTAATAAACTAGCTACTGAATTATTCTCTAAATCACAGAAAACTGAACAAGAGATTCTTAAAAATTATGAACGGAAAAAATATACGCACGCAAAGTTTAAATTAATGAACATAACCAAAGATGACACCATTAAGTATATTGAAGATATTCGTACAGATAATTCTAAGGGATACGATAAAATACAAGCCAAAATAATAAAATCAGTAAAAAATCAAATCGCTGAACCATTAACTCATATTCTAAATTGTAGCTTATCACATGGTGAGTTTCCTGAGGCGTTCAAATGTGCTAGGGTAATCCCACTTTATAAAGGAGGTGACCATAAAAATCCCAACAACTATAGGCCAATATCCATTTTGAGTGTTTTATCAAAAATATTTGAAAAATGTGTCAGCCTTCAACTTACAAAACATCTAGAAACGCTCAATATTCTTGCAGAAAATCAATATGGTTTTAGAAAAAATAAGGGTACGGACGAAGCTCTTCTGTCAATAATCAAAGATATTGCTAGTAACATTGATAGAAATAGAAAAACCATAGCAATATTTTTAGACTTAGCCAAAGCTTTTGACACGGTTTCTCATAAACTTTTATTAAAAAAGTTAGAAAACGTGGGAATTCATGGAACAGAATTAAAATTCTTCAAAGAATATATTGAAAAACGATCCCAGTTTGTACAAATTGGAACCACAACCAGTGACATAAAGCAAATAAATTATGGCGTTCCTCAAGGTAGTACCCTTGGACCACTTTTATTTTTAATTTACATAAATGATCTCTGTTTTCTTAAAATTGGAGGAAAAATTATTACTTTTGCAGATGACACTGCACTACTTTTCAATAGTGACACATGGGAAAAAGCGTACGTATTGGCAGAAAAGGGAGTCAATATAGTAAAATCATGGCTAGATAACAGTGTCTTATCTCTTAATATAAAAAAAACTAAATTTATGACCTTCAGTATTGACACACGAGGACAACCTTTGGATCAACATTCTATTACAGTTCACAATTGCTACAAAAATTTCTGTCAATGTACCCCCCTGGAAAAATGTAACGAGATCAAGTATCTAGGAGTTGTTGTTGACAATAACTTAAATTGGAAAAAGCATATTGAGGAATGTTCCATAAAAATTCGAAAACTAATCTATCTATTTTTACGTATTCGCAATGTTTTTAAAATAGATGACCTTAAGTTCATCTATTATGCAGTTGCTCAATCTATACTATGTTATGGCATCATAGTTTGGGGAGGAACGTATAAAACCGCACTAAGTCCCATTGAAATAGCCCAGAAGAGTATCATTCGAGTTATTAATAAAAAACCTTTTAGATATCCGTCTAATTCATTATTTTTTGAATTTGAAGTTTTAGATATTCGTCAGCTATACCTCAAGAAATTAATCATTTACTCACATAAGCTCAATATAACACAATATACTCGAGTTGAAAATTCCTACAATATTAGACACAGACTTTTACCCATCCCCAGAGCTCATACCACGTTTGCTCAAAAACATTTTGATTTTATTTTGCCTCGTATTTTAAACATATTTACAAAAGAATTGATTGGTTCTGAGATATATAATATAAAATCACTAAGTGCTATGAAAAATAAACTATCTTCTTGGATTCTCAACAAAGGTAGAATGAACATTGAAGATATATTTTTTAAAATTATGAAATGATTATAAAACCGTGATGTTATAGCTTATATTATAATTTGTATTTTTGATTTTTTTATATGTTATAATTATATATTAGACATAAATGGGTTACATAAGTAAAGACTGTGTCAGTTAAAATGAATTGTAAAGCTATTCCGACACAAGCACTGCTTAGTGGAATAGTTCTTATCCACTGGATGTTGGTACTGATAGATTGTATTCATTTTGTCAGTGCCAACATGTTATACTAAATTGTCAATTTTTAAAATTTTTTTTTTTTTTGTTCTATGTTTCACTGTCGTATTGTTGTAATTTTTTATGTATGGTTATTGTGGATTTAAATAAATAAATAAAATAAAAATAAATATATATATATATATATACAAGTCAGTGAGAATCTTCGGATAATAAGGAACCGTATCTATGGCAAAATCGTTTGAAGGCTTTGTAATTGTTCTTCGACATCACTAAGTACGCATGTCCAATGGGACCTTGAAGAGGCCCACGGATAGCAACGAGGAGCTCCGATCTGTAAAAGGACACAATTGGGTGGGAACACTCCCAAAGGATGTGATCCGAAGTTTAGTCCGGACATTGATAAAACTGACATGAGGAAGAGGGAGCAATGTTGAAGCGATGGAGATAGCTTTTAAAGTTACCGTGTCCTGCGAGAAATTGAGAAGTCCAAAAGTCTGGAACAACCTAAGGAGATTTCAGTCGCTACCTCACGTCAGGAAAAAATAAAAAGGTAACTCTACCAACTAGACAGGTCGTCTAGCGGTTTTGCCAAATGTTTAGTAGAGTGTCGCTCACGTTTCTCTTAATTGAGCTTCGAGACGTTCGACTCTCAGGGGGGTGAAAAGAAGTGTCACCGATAACAGAAGGACGTCCTCGCAATAAATTGAAAATAGCACCTCTACGTTGAATTTCAAGTTCAAGGGGGGTTAAGACTGTCAAAATTGGCAGGGCTTCGATAGTGCAATGAGAGCGAATCTTTGGCCTGAAAGCAAGGTTCTTTGAATATGCTGAAACTCGCAGGCGTTAGACCAACAGCCTGCCGTATAGTAAGCGATGCCAGATAAACGGCTTTGTAGAAAAGGCAGGCGATAGGAAATTGCAGACCCCAGCTTGCTTTGGCGAGATGTCCTATTTTAATGAAAGCAAACTTAGCCTTATCGACACATGATTTGGCATGATTTTTGAAACTCGGTCCCCTTTCTAGGATAACTCCAAGACAGGTGAATTGGTCTCGAAAGACAATATTAGTTCCTAGGAACTGAATGGACGGCCGTCAATGAAGTATGCCCTTAAATACCAGGCCATAAGTCTTGTTCGGAGCGAACCATAGCTTGTTTTTTATGCCCCAGTCAGAAACAAAGCTCAGCGCTTGGGTGGCTGAGTTCTCGATTGATCTGCGAGAATTAGCACGAATCATAATGTAAGCATCATCGGCATATGCTTGAATTATACAGTTACTCGGGAGAGGAAGATCCAATAGATCATCGAAAAGAAATGATCATGTTATTAAAGCTGTCAATGTTTCTTTCTTGGAAGCAATGTTGCAAACGTTTTAAAGTCAGTGTTGCAAACAGACGAAAATAATTATAGGTAAATTGTGCCTACAAAGGACAATTATTAAAATTTTAAGAAATTCATATCTCCGTAGTATTCATAATTCATATCTTCTTTAGCGCCTAAAAAAACTGTTTTATGACTCGTTATGTGTTCTAGAACTCGTTGATTATTAAAAAAATCATTTTTTGTGATTTAGATAGACATGCCAGGCATAGAGGCATGTATGGCTTGCACACCACTGTATAAGACTAATAACAAAAAACTTGTTTTTGATACAACAGAACCTGTACTATGAATTTATATTATTTTACTATCTAAGAAGACAGACATACATATTATGTAATAGGTACATACATACCTATAAAATATTAAATGATAGGGATGTACGGTATCATCTTAAATTTATTTAGAAATTAATTTATTCATTGAAACCATTACGGCATCACAATGTAGGGTAACCAGAAACAGGTGTGTGGGTGTGTATCACCTTATAAAAGGATCTAGACACATTCGTATATCCTCACATACTAGTCTCAATAGGTAGGTATAGTGCTAAAAGGCAATTAAGTAGCGACCTGCTCAGTTTCCAAGGAACTGTTTCTGGACAAATAGAAAATACCTACACATTGCTATTTAATTACAATTAGGTACTTATTTAAATGGTTTTGCCTAATAACAACAACTTAATACCGACATACATAATACCTTGTAGGTACCTAATTACACCAGATTGATATTTTCATTCATTGTCAGACCGCGGTGACAATATTTTTTTTAATTTGTGTTAAAAAAAGGGTGCGACGAATAATATTGATTATAAAGTGAAACTAACCACTACGAGTGCAAGAGAGAGGATATCAATGCGTAAGAATAATAAAATCATAATGTTTGCAGACGATACATCATTATTAATAAAGGAAATTAATGGCATAAATCAAACCAAAGAAAAAATCACACAAGTGTTGAATGAAGTGGGTGGGTGGTTCGGTGTCAATAAACTTGTTTTAAATATGACGAAAACGAATGCTATTTGTTTCTCTCTACGACGTGAACACGAAGCATCGGTGACTGATGTCTTATGTAATCAGACAATAAATGTTGTCGATAGTTGTAGATTCCTTGGTCTGGTTGCAGATTCCTATACAGGCCACGATACAGCGAGATGTGTGTACTTCGCGTATTTTCATAGTAGGTGTGATGTTCTGGAGGAAGGCGGCTGACTCTAACAGAGTTTTTGTATTGCAAAAGAGAGCGGTAAGGATTATTCTTAATTTGCTTCCAAGAGATTCCTGCCGTATTATTTAAAAAAATGGGCATACTCACATTGGCTGGCGTCTATATTCAGGAATGCCTTATCTATGCTCGACGCAATATGAAAAGCACTCCTTCTTAACTCGGAATATCATCGATATAATATGCAAACAATATCAGACCTACAAAATGCAGACTGGCAAAAGTCGCAAATAGCTCTGTGGGACAGAGTATCAAGCTGTATAATAAACTGCCACCTCACATACGGTCTATGAAAGAAGGTAGTTTTGAGAGAGAGACGAAGAAGTATTTCGTCGATAAATCATTTTATACAACTGACGAAATGCAAAATGAAATTTCAATTAGCATGGAGTATTTTGTCTTTGTTTTTTAATAATAATTTGTTTTTTCATAATCAATGACGACTCCGAGTGCTCTGCTTGGGAGCCTATGGAGGATAAACCAATACAAATACAAATCAATATTATAACTGACGTGTGAAAATATTGATTTTCAACACTTTGAATGCAGTTATCTGCGAAAGCCACCACTACTCATGGTTCATACTATTCATCTGTTGTTACCTGCTGTGATATCCTTTAGCCTTTATAATATGACGTATGTTCTTAAGTCTGACAGTCGCTGGTTCATCCTCTTTGCCTACATACATAGATTTATTTTTTGTAGGTGCCTACCTATTCAAAATATTATTTGTAAAAATAATAAACAGTGGTTGTTGAAATAAAAGGAAAAACACGACATGAATGAAAATCAACCTGCAAAAATATTACCCGTCGACCGTCGCGTCGTGGTGTAGTGAAAGTTGTCTGACTTGTGTGCTGTGTCTTAAGCGCGCTTTACACGGGCGACTGCGAGTTTTTCAACGCGATGGGAAAAAATAGAACGTGTTCTATATTTGAACGCGTTTGTATCGTTTTTCGTAAAACAGAAATCGTAAAATTATTCGTTGCCGACGAGCCAATATGGCTATATATATATATATATATATATATATATATATATATATATATATATATATATATATATATATATATATATATATATATATATATATATATATATATATATATATATATATATATATATATATATATATATATATATATATATATATATATATATATATATATATATATATATATATATATATATATATATATATATATATATATATATATATATATATATATATATATATATATATATATATATATATATATATATATATATATATATATATATGTATATAAATATATATATATATATATATATATATATATATATATATATATATATATATATATATATATATATATATATATATATATATATATATATATATATATATATATATATATATATATATATATATATATATATATATATATATATATATATATATATATATATATATATATATATATATATATATATATATATATATATATATATATATATATATATATATATATATATATATATATATATATATATATATATATATATATGTTATAATATTTTTATCTCGGTTTTCCCGTGTCAGTTGGTCTTGACTAAGACCATTTGTCTTCCGACGTTTCGCCTGAATATCACCAGGCATTTTCAAGGACTTAACTTACTGACACGGGAAAACCGAGATAAAAATATTATAACATATTTCACCCGTGAAAACATCAAATATAACATATATATATATATATATATATATATATATATATATATATATATATATATATATATATATATATATATATATATATATATATATATATATATATATATATATATATATATATATATATATATATATATATATATATATATATATATATATATATATATATATATATATATATATATATATATATATATATATATATATATATATATATATATATATATATATATATATATATATATATATATATATATATATATATATATATATATATATATATCTGAAGTCGCCGACAGTCCGCAAGTGTGAATCTCAATTCGCACTTGTTGATTGTTCTTTTTGCACCATGGTGCCGAGATTGCTAATCTAGAGGGCTCCATGAGCTACTCTTCGTGCCATGCATTGTTTTTTTTTTGTCGTTCATTCTAGCGTTCTGCAAAGGGGCCGTTGACAGTCCCCATATGGGGAGCGGGTGGTGGTGGGAGTAGCGAGCTTCAGAACACCTCTATACTTCACAATTTGTTTTGCTACAAACTGTGAGTCTCTTTTTATTTATTTATTTATTTTAGTCTTCTTGTACATATAATTAGTACACTGGCGGGCTTATTGCCTGATGGCAATTTCTTCCAAACAACCAGAGTAAATGTTTAATATACAAAATAATGTGTACTATGGCAATCAGTTAATTACATTACAAAATAAATAAAAAATAGCAGGAGAAAAGTAAAAAATAAAACAAAGATGATAGTATATAAGAACAATTCATAGCAATGATTGGAAGACTAAAGGATAAGGAAAAGAAGAAGAGAGGAAGATGTAATCAGGTATTGTCAGATAAATATTTTTGCTTTAACCTTTTCTTGAAGATGTTTAATGAGATAGACGACGTAATATCAGGACTTAGGCTATTCCATAGTCTAGCTGAATGTACTTCAAATGATGAGCTAAAAAATTCAGAAGTATGAATAGGGATAGATAGTAAAGCACGTTCAGCAGATCGAAGTGGACGCCCGTGGCTTGAAAGATAAGTGAATTTATCTTTGAGATAGGTTTTTTGAGATGTTTCTCGTTTGCATCCAAGTAGCTAACATCAGCATAGTCAAGCAAGCAAAGGAAGGAAATTCTTGAGTTTATTAAGTGAGTGTGTGGCAAAGTAAGTGGATTTTCTGACATGTGAAATCTGTTCATGCCAAGATAAGTTATTATCAATGTAGACCCCAAGGTCTTTCACTACCTTGGTATAAGGAATACATTGGTTATTGATATACAGAGATGGGAGTTGTAAATTGTTAAGGGAGGACAGCAGACGAGGACTCCCAATAACAATCGCTTGAGATTTTGAAGGGTTAGTAAGGAGACCATGCTCTGATGACCACGAAGAGATAAAATTAAGATCTTCATTCATAGAAAGGGTAGCATTGGCAATATCAAAGGGACTGAAATGAATATATAACTGAAGGACATCTGCAAAAAGATGATACTGACATTTAAGGTATTTAGTAATAGAGTTGATAAAAATGGAAAATAATAGTGGGGATAAAAGTCTACCTTGTGGCACACCAGACAAAAAAGTGGCAAATTCAGAAGTAAAATTAATTCAATTTAATTTAATTTAATTAATTAATTTAATTCTTTTTACTTTTGTCGTTAATATTCATAGCAGTATGCACGATAAATTTGAGCATACAATATACATGACTTGGAACCAAAGACCTTATATACTACATTATTATAAGGTCTTTGCTTGGAACAATGTTTGTTCGTGAGAATCTGTGTATTTTAAAAGGTAAGATTTATGCCGGACATGTATGAAGTTTCTTAAACAGTTTGTATGTATGGGTGCAAGAATATTGTGATGGTTTGGTTTGCTTTTGGTTAAACATGGTACATATTTAAAAAAAATACCGTTAGATTATATAACTGTCATTTAAAGCCAAGATTTTGGCGCTATATTCAATTGTTTTGATTCGAATCATACAGAATATATCGATTAACTTTAAAATATCGGAAAATAAAAAGACAGTGATAATTCTTGTCCAACTGTCGATTCGTTCAAGAGATTGAAATTCTTTGAAGGAAGAGGCAGTTTAAATCCAGAACGCGTGTATGAAGGAATTGTATGCAGGGTCTACTTTTTTCACGGCTTTTCCAACTTTGAAGTAAAAAACACCAATTTAGAGGCTTCGTAGCATATATGTTCCATATACGGATTTACTCAATTCGAATTAGAACATTTCGTGTGTCTGTGTGTCCCTCCCGTCCCCCCCTTTTTAACTTTTGATCCGCTCCATTTACAGAGCCTAAAATTTCAGAATACAATATAAACAGTTATAGGCCTACAAAACTTTTATACTCAGAATTTTGAATTTTGTTTCAGTCAGGGGTTATCAACTTTTGAAATTTTGGTTTATTTTTCCCTATATCTCAGAAACCATAAAAGCTAGAACGATGAAAATTGGTATAAACATAGACAAATACAAAATTCAAATTATTTTTTTCACAAAATTCCAGAGTTACTCAAACATTTTTTATTAAGAAAAATATTTTTTTATTATAAATTTATACGTTTAACTGCCTATATTACCAACTAGGAAAAGAGGACTGACCTCCATACTATCCTATCTTGAAATACATACCAACATGTGTTAAAATTTTCAATAATTTGGTTTTATGGGTTTATAGTTTGATTCTTATTCTTCCACTATACATACTATGGTATGTACAAATTGTAAGGAATTCATAAATATTATTCAAATATAAGAAAAAGAACCTTTGCGTAAATATGTTTTGTAATATATCGATTAATATATCACGACATCTATGGACAAAAAATAATGGATAAAAACAATTGCTGTTAGTAAATTTAGTTGTAATAATGGTTAAGCAATTATATTTTAACTAACAATATTCTTAATACTTACAGTTAGTCATTAAAAACTTTTTTTTGAAAAGGGCCGCATTCAAAATATTTAAAAAAATATATATTTATAAATATGATTGAAATATTTATATTATGCAATTTGCATTATTTGCTCCTACCTTCACGCATAGTGCATTGTACAGTACAGGAGTTGAAGAAAAAAATATTAGGTGAAAGGATATGGAGGCTTACTAAACAGGAGATGTAGTTTTTTTTAACATACCCAGCTGAAGGACCCCTCGCACGCCACTGGTCTTATTAAGAATGGAAGTATTCTTTAATAAAATATTTGATGTGTACCTATCTATTGATTTATAAAAGACATTATTTCCTGACACAATCCACATTTTTACTACCCATTCAAATAGTTCCAACAGATATCACCCAAAATTTAACCCAAATCACACCAACTTTTCTTATTGATACCTATATTACATAGGACATATTGAAATAATGCATAAATGAATATAGGTATATAAGTATAGATACATTTATAGCACAGATAAAAAAATTGTATCTATATCTTCTATATATTAATACGTGAATCGAAAACGCTAAGTACAATTTCCGGATAAATGGGCGCACGGAGAAGTTTGAGATTTGACATACTTAAAGTTTATATGGAGGAGGACTGCAGAAAAATAATATTTATACATAATATACGTTATAAATAAATTAAATGAAATAAAAAATATTTCACATCAAACCATTTTAGAACGGTGAAGAGAGGGAAAACGTAATTTTAATATATCCGCGTAGTATGAGAAATATTCCGATTATAGGTACATATGTAGTAGGTAGGTAGGAAATATTCATTCTTTTTATTCCATGTTCTGTGGTCACATTTCAATATCATTGTGGTACCTACGACGCAGTTGATGAAATTCAAATTTTATAACATTTTAAAGGAAAATACATATTTGAATACCTACCTACTGTGAAACAATATAAATGGTAGGTACTTACACAATAATTTCATTTATAAAAATTAACTTGCAATACATGAAGAGAAAACTGTGTTCCTTGATGAAAACATGATATCTATATTATAAATTTGAATGTTTGTATGTACCTATGTACCCATGTATGCATGTGTTGAATGCGCTCCTAAACCGTTCATCCGATTGCTATGAAACTTTGGTGAGTATACCAGGGATGGTTTCTGGATCAAAAAAAATTTTCTTCATTGGGTATTAGGTCATTTTACCTATGAAGGTGGACTATCCTGGGAACCGTTCATCCGATTGCAATGAAACTTTGATGAATTATTGAGCGTATGCCCGGGATGGTTTCTAGATTAAAAAGAATTTCTTTTTCTTCTTCATCATCGATTATTAAGTCATTTTCCCTATGAAGGTGGAGTATCCTGGAAACCGTTCATCCGATTGCAGTGAAACTTTGTTGAATTGTCGTGCGTATGCCCGGGATGGTTTCTGGATTAAAACATTTTTCTTCTTCTTCTTCTTCATCGGGTATTAGGTCATTTTACCTATGAAGGTGGACTATCCTGGGAAAAGAAGGTTCAATTTTCATTCCATCTCTCCGCAAGTTTCTGGATTTAATCTTTTATCTACTTCTTTTTCTTCGTTATATTTTCTTAACCTACTGAAGGGGCGGGAGGTACTGAAGGGACGGGAGGTACTGAAGGGACGGGAGGTACTGAAGGGACGGGAGGTACTGAAGGGACGGGAGGTACTGAAGGGACGGGAGGTACTGAAGGGACGGGAGGTACTGAAGGGACGGGAGGTACTGAAGGGACGGGAGGTACTGAAGGGACTGGAGGTACTTTTACCACTAACCCCTATTTTTTTAATAGCGATATTACTATTTTTACTTTTATCTACAGATCCGTAATATGGTTGCAAGATCGCAATTGATTAATTATTGTCGTACGATATTTTTTTTATTTATATAACACTTTATTGTACATACATAAAAGTACATAGTACAAATGGCGGACTTATTGCCTGGAGGCAATTTCTTCCAGTCAACCATCTGAGATTAAAAGTACATAACATAGTTTCGGCATATACATAATAACACAACCAGTATAAGACAGCAAAACAAAAAGTGAGAAATTACACAAATTCAGAAAGGAGAGGAAAATCAGAAAGTGCGATTGTTATACAGGCGTCACCTCTCAACCAGCAAACAGCAAGGAGTAAGGACGAGAAAGATGACGGTCTCCTATCTCCCTCACACAATAAGCTTTCTCTCACTCTCTACACAGTTTTCGGCCATTATTATTGTTTGTACATCGATCAGTGAGGAAATCGATAGTATGATTTCTGCGGAAATTCCAAATCCATCTACTGATCAACCACTGTGCGATATTGTTACAACAAACATGATTCATGGCCCATGCGGTAAACTGAATCGTAATGTCTCACTACTGACTGATGAACAAAGAATCATTTACGACAGCATTATGCAGGCAGTTTTGGGAGGAAAAGGTGGATTCTTTTTTTGATGCATCAGGTGGAACTGGCAAAACATTCTTCATATCGCTAATTCTCGCCGAAATACGATCAAATAATGGCATCACATTGACTGTTGCATCATCTGACATTACAGCAACTCTACTAGATGGAGGCAGAACATCTGGGATGAACTATCATCTGGGATGAATTCACTATGGCACACAAAAAAAACAGCACACTGAATGATATAAAAAACAACGACAAACTATTCGGCGGCTCTCTATTACTCCTTCCGGGTGATTTCAGACAAACAATTCCCATCATTCTACGTTCAACGTACGCTGATGAGATCAATGCTTGCTTGAAATTATCGCCACTGTGGCGTAATGTTGAAAAAGTAGGTAGGTACAGCTAAAAGTAAACATGCGCGATCAAATGCTTTAAGATCCATCCGCTGATACATTCTCAAAACAATTGTTAGATATCGGCGATGGAATAGTTGCACTTTTCACACGGACAATTATACGTGGCATGGGCAAACCATCCAGTTTGTGTTGGCTAAAGACGGACGGACAAAAAACATTGTACATTGCTCTTCGAGATTGATTTTGTTTTTTTTTTAAATTGGCATAGTTTAAGATAAAAAATATGTATCGGTTTTTTTAATTTACATTTAATTTTTAAGAGATCAAGCTTTGAATATGTGAGTTAAGTTAGTGAAGTAGATACATTGAATTAAGAAAATGAATGGTTGGTGTTTCATTTTATTTTATTTTTATTTTATGTAGTATCTCGGGCATGGAAAAGGCATTCGATAAAGTGCCAAGAGAGGTGATATGGTGGAGTCTCCGGAAAATAAATATACCTGAGAAGTATATCACTGTGATCATTGATATGTACGCACAAGTGAAGGCTGAAATAAGAACCCCAGCAGGAACCACTAGACCAATCGCAGTTACAGAGGGGGTACACCAGGGATCCGTACTTAGCCCATTCCTATTCTGTCTGGTGCTGGACGCGCTAACGGAGGATGCGCAAATGCAGTCACTATGGACTTTCATATACGCTGACGACATAGCAATCTGCACCGAAGACAAGGACTCTCTACAGCGAGCCCTTCTGGCGTGGAAACACCAGTTACAGAAAGGAGGCCTGGTGCTGAGTGTGAGCAAAACACAGTTTATGGCTTGCAATGTTCCCCAAACAGACACTGACCCGATTACAATTGATGGACAGCAAGTCACAAGATGTGATAAATACAAGTATCTTGGGAACATGATACATGAGTCAGGAAGCCTGGAAACTAACATTCAGCACCGTATTGCCGCAGCCTGGCTTAAATGGAGAGAAGTGACTGGAGTAATCTGTGACAAGCGAATGCCAGTGAAGATGTAAGGTCATGTATACAAGACAATGATCAGACCAGTGTTGACATATGGTAGCGAGACCTGGACTGTCACTCGAAGACAAGTTCAGTCAGTGCAAACAGCCGAGATGAAGATGCTTAGGTGGATGTGCGGCGTCACGAGAAGAGATAAAATACGAAATGAATATATAAGAGGTAGCCTGGGTGTACGCGATGTATCCGATAAGCTGATGGAGAATAGGCTGAGGTGGTTCGGGCATATCCTTAGAAAACCGCCAGAATATATAGGAAACACTGCACTGGACCATCGAGTGTCTGGCAAAAGATCCAGAGGGCGTCCCAAAAAACGATGGAAAGACCTGGTAGCTGAGAACATGCAGGAATGTGATGTCTCTGAGGACGATGCTCAGGATAGGGCGAAGTGGAGGAGCGCAGTGAGGAGAGCTGACCCCACCACCATGTGGGATACAAGCTAAGGAAGAGAGAGAGAGAGTATCTCGGGCAACTAACAGGTGCTATGTCAAATAATTATTTAACACACACCCAATGACAAGTTGCCACATTCTGGAGACTTATGATATTTATCGTCTCACAGATCCAGACTGAAAACACAATTTAAAAACTGTGTCCCTACCGGGAATCGAACTCGGGACCTTTAGATCAGCAGTCAGATACCCAGCCCACTGAGCCACGAAGGCCGTTTTGTTATTTTTACAGGCCATCATCGTCCACAGCGCTACATTCCTATTTCACTCATAGACCTCATCCCCACATACTTTCAATAAGTTTATTTAATTACCAAATTATTCACAAGTAATAATTTATATGGCAAAACAACGTTTGCCGGGTCAGCTAGTAGGTATATAAGTTTTCTTTTTTTTTCTCAGTTGCATTGATATGTTCTGTCCATCTAAAGAAGTTGTCAATGTAAATACCCAAGTATTTAATTTCAGCTGTCTTATTGAGAGATGTGCATGAGCAGCTTTGGAGAATTGCACAATCGTGTATAGTAAGGTTACTGTTAAGATTTGGTTGCCGCCTAGAGTCTATACTAAAAGTCATGTACTTTGTTTTGTCAATATTTTGAGTCAGTAGATTAACGTCTAACCAAAATTCGTTAAGACTTTTTTTTGTATTTTTTACTCATGAATTTTTCAATGAAATAATCACACTTTGCTTCGTAATTACCTTCACAATATATAGAGCATCGAATTTTACATTGGTACCTAATTATCCATTTCTCCTTCGTAATTTACAATTTTAAAATTGTCCAAAATACCACCAAGCATGTCTTTTAACAGTTCCATATTCCAACTGTCGATTCGTTCAAGAGAATAAAATTCTATTGAAGGAAGATGCAATTTAGATCCAAGATGCATGTATGAAGGAATTGTATGCAGGGTCTACTTTTTTCACGGCTTTTCCAACTTTGAAGTCAAAAAACACCAATTTTCGCAGCATGTATGTTCCATATACGGATTTACTCAGAATTCGGAGTAGAACATTTTGTGTGTCTGTGTGTGTGTCTGTGTGTCCGTCCGTCCCTCAATTTACAGAGCCCAAAATTTCAGAATATATAAACAGTTATAGGCCTACAAAACTTTTTATACTCAGAATTTTGAATTTTTGTTTCAGTCAGGGGTTATCAACTTTTGAATTTTTTGTTTATTTTTCCATATACCTATCTCAGAAACCATAAAAGCTAGAACGCTGAAAATTGGTATAAACATAGACAAGTACAAAATCTCAAATTCGTTTTTTCAAAAAAATTCCAGAGTTTCTCAAACATTTTTTATTAAGGATTTTTTCTTTTTTTTTATTATAAATTTATGATATTTGGCAACGCTGGGGAGTTGATGTAGCTCCACCCACACATGTGACAACGTTGTAAATGCTGAGTGAAGTAGAAATTAGCTTATTTTTGTTTTAGTTTCGTTTGGATCTTGATAATGCCAAGTCACCTTGGCGAAAACGTTCGATCGTTAGTATAAGAAATATTGTGGAAAAATACAAAGTTATTTATTTATTCATTTAAAATGGATTTCCACTCTGTAAACACAAAACCCCTAGAATCATTAAATTTATGAGTTTAACTGCCTATATTTCCAAATATTTTAAAAATATCGAATATAGCCGAAACACCCCAACTAGATAATTTAATTTTCTATTAAAAATATTTACATTGTATTAACATATCTCAATTTTTTTTAACAATTTTTATAAAAATTGAATTTAGTGACGACATTGCTTCAGACAATTTGTATGGCAGTCGCCTACACACAATATCTAAGAAGACTTAATAGTTTTATACTAATCTCCAAACATACATACATACCATCATGCTGTTTTCATATTATGGATAGGATCAAAGGACTGCCCTCTATACTATCCTGTCTTAACATACATACCTAGGTACATGTGTTGTATAGAAAACCAAATATCTTAAAATATTAAATAATTTGTATTTATGGGTTTATAGTTTGGTACTTATTCTTCAACTATACATACTATCGCTATCGACAGTTGGATCTCATGTGTTACATGCAACTATTAATGAACAAAATAACTGATTACTACCATATAATAATCTGTGAACAAAATACAAATATGACAGTGACAGACGAAATGCGAGTGAAATAAAATAGCGCGCGAACTTCATGGCTATATTCAATAATTAATGGCCATAATATTCAATCATTAATTGCCTTGAATTGAACACGTATTAGCAGGAACAGTTTGCGTTGCTAAACCGTGTGCGTTTGGAGGACACGTGGCTTGAATTCAAAATGAGTTTTTAAGTGCATTAGCGCAACAAACTAGTGCCTAATTCGAGGCAGTACTTGCCTCCTAATCAACACGGAAAGGTAAATACACAGTTGGTCGGCGGCCGGACAATACCCAACCGCTCGATATTGGTGTTTCGCAATATTTGCTTTACATAATTGTATTTATTTGTTTATATTTACAATTATTCTACCTAACAGTCTATGATATACCAAAATCGTCCGTAACAGATACTAAAAATTGTTTCCGCACGGTGAATTGTCCATTCGGTCAATTGTCCATACGGTAAATTGTCCCCACGGTCAATTATCCGCACAGTGAACTGTCCCCACGGTCAATTGTCCGTGAGATGAATTGTTCTTACAGTCAATTGTCCCCACGATCAATTGTCCATTCGGTGAAAAGGGCGCACGGTTAAATGGCTACGGTCAATTGTCCGGGAATCACTTAACTCTTTACAATGTTGATAATCAGTCATATATAAAACCATTTTCCATGCGTGCAGAAATTGTATATACCTATATAATTCACACTTGATGGCAATATATATAAACGAATGGGTTGTGGCCAACACTTGAACATTTCACAATGCTTAAATTCAACCAAACTTCAAACCACTTTCCAGATTGCAGATATTTTGTTTACACTATGTAGGTACAAAGGAATGGACTGGTCTGGCCAACTTTGAATGGTCTGGCCAACTTTGAATTGTCTGGCCAACTTTGAATGGTCTGGCCAACTTTGAATGGTCTGGCCAATACTAAATATCAATCAAATTTTAAATCACTTTCCATCTTATTGAAATTTTGTGTGACAGTATTATTAAAACGATTATTACTAAACTAACACTAAACTAACTATTGACAGTATTACTAAACTAACACTAAACTAACTATTGACAGTATTACTAAACTAACACTAAACTAACTATTGACAGTATTACTAAACTAACACTAAACTAACTATTGACAGTATTACTAAACTAACACTAAACTAACTATTGACAGTATTACTAAACTAACACTAAACTAACTATTGACAGTATTACTAAACTAACACTAAACTAACTATTGACAGTATTACTAAACTAACACTAAACTAACTATTGACAGTATTGCTAAACTAACACTAAACTAACTATTGACAGTATTACTAAACTAACACTAAACTAACTATTGACAGTATTACTAAACTAACACTAAACTAACTATTGACAGTATTACTAAACTAACACTAAACTAACTATTGACAGTATTACTAAACTAACACTAAACTAACTATTGACAGTATTACTAAACTAACTTATTCCTTCATAATTTTACGTTCATGGCCAACGGCGGGACATTAAAGCCAGTATACAAGATACATACACACATACTTACACACATCTATACATGCACTGTCACAATTAACAAAAGTATATGTTTAATTTAATTTCAAAGTGAATTTTTATTTAGAATTAAATATGACAAAAGAAATTAATATTTTTTTTGTCAACAAAAAATTTGTTTTCGAATATTTATATATCGAAAAATTTATTTTCTAACAATTGTTACTCTGGTATGTTGTTGAAAAATTGCTCTTCGTAAAATTGCGTATTCGATCAATGTAACCCAATATAGAAAAATAACACAAATGAAATATGAATTAGATCCTTTTTTCCTATAAAAAAATCTTTAGGGTTGACAACACTACTATACATCGAGTTCAAAACTATCCTATCTTTCTTCAATCCGGAACCATCCATACAAATTTAGAAAATTTCATTGAAATCGGTTTGACGGTTTCGGAGATTAGCGTATACGAACACCGTGGCACTTGATTTTTATATATTAAGAAGATGTAGGTAGGTATCTATGAATGTGTCAGGTGCACTGTTAGTAGTGTGACCATACATATGTTTTCAATGGCGATTATAATATAACATGTGTAGGTAGGTATGTATGAATATTACAATAATATTATATTTAAATATCGTCTTGATACATACCTATGTACATAGGTACCAAGTCTATGTGCCTTCATATACCTATGTTTTCTATAGGTATAGTGTTTTACAGCTATGCACTCGTTTACCAGTGATGCTACATACCTAATACATATGTTCTATACAAACAATAAAGTTTATAAAATATGATCGGTGTTGCCAATACACTCCGCTGCGTCTGAGGACTTTTCGCTACTCCCACCACCACCCGCTCTGCCTATGGGGACTGTAATCGGCCCCTTCACAGAACGCTAAGTGAACGACAAAAAAAAAATGCATAGCACGAAAAGTAGCTCATGGAGCCCTCTAGATTAGCAATCTCGGCACCATAGTGCAAAAAGAAACAATCAACGAGTGCGAACAGAAAATTCACACCCGTGGACTGTCTATGACCTCAGATCCCCCTACATGCAGACCATCAGAGAAGTGACCAAGATCTCTGGAAATAATTAATTTAACGGGAATCTTCTAAAAGTAAGGCACCATATCTATGACAGAAAACCTTAAAAGCTTTATAATTTTTCTTCGAGATCACAAAATCCGCATGACCAATGAGACCTTGAAGAGGCCCACGGACAGCAAAAAGACTGCGTCTGAGGACTGACAGACTGATATTAATTGGAATATTGAATATGTATGGGATGTGGTAAGAAAGCGAATCCAAAGAAATTGCTCTTAGTGTGTCAGGCCGCCTTCTCCACACCGATGATACATATTATGTAAATTGTTGAAGAAAACGAACTTTGTGACACACACCGTATCGAAATGTCAAATCATACAAGGTCACTCGACTTATGCAACTACTACTGGTAGACTAACCGCATGAACGGCCAGCTGATTCACTAATGGACCAGGAAGGGATAGAGAGGGGATGAGGAACGAGACGCAGATTCGGGTGTCACTAACAATCGATTTTAACTGAATGTCTCCAAGGTCATTGTTGAAATTATGAAATTCTGTCTATTACCTACACCTATGATAAATTTAGCTAGGTAGGGACATCAATTCATCAAACTTAATATTCATTCTGGTTTCACCATTAACGATAAGGAGAGGAAGAGGAGGAAAGTAGATAATTTTGTTTAACCTTCTACATACATACTAAATAAATTAACTGTAGTTGTATCAACTTCAATAATTATCATTGTGATCCATCATACTTAGTTAAAACTAGTTGCATTTAACACATGAGATCCAACTGTCGATGGCGATAGTATGTATAATTGAAGAATATATACCAAATAATAAACACTTAAACAAAAATTAATAAAGATATATGTTTGCTATATAAAGCATGTAGATATGTGCCTATGTCAGGATAGGATAGTATGGAGGTCAATCCTTTTTTCCTACTCAGAATATGAAAACAGCATGATAATATGTATGTATGTTTGGAGATTAAGTATCAAACTATGGAATCCCCGCAGATATTGTGTAGTGTATACTGCCTTACAAATTGTATGAAGCGATGTCGTCACTAAATTAAATTTTTTAAAAAAGTTTGAGATGTACTACTTCAATGTTCATATTTTTTATATAAAATTGAATTACCTATTTGAGTGTTTTGGCTTTTTTGGATATTTTTAAAAACTTTGGAAATATAGGCAGAAACACATAAATTTGTCGTAAAAAAATCTTATTAAAAAAATGTTCGAGAAACTCTGGAAGAAACTTTGAGATTTTGTATTTCTAAGGCAGTATACACTAAACAATATTTCACTCAATCGTTTGATACCTACTTAATCTCCAAACATACTGTTTGGAGATTATGCTGTTTTCATATTCTGGGTAGAAAAAAGAGACTGACCTCCGTACCTCCATGTTTTATATAGAAAACAAAACATCTTGAAATATTTAATAATTTGTATTTTAATGTTTCGTAGGTATTATTCAACTATACATACTTTCGTCATCGACAGTTGGATATCATGTGTTACATGCAACTAGTTTATAATATTTAGGTACCGGTTCCCCTTCGACCTGTGATAGAGATTACAATAATATAAATAAATATTATCAAACAGTCTGTAGATACGTACTTACGTATTGGTCACCATAATTACTTACATAAGATTATAGAATATTATAATGGCATAGTATGGTTGTGTTAGTGTGTTGCTAATGATAGCTGGTATTCCCAATAAATGTTGAAGGAGAGAGACTGAGAACCAACCAACAAACAGTTTTGTACCGAGAGCTACCAAGGAAGGTGCTCTTCTGATTTATATAGTAGTAACACTAGTCATGGCCAATGTCAAACCATTATAAACAATCAATTATTATTGGAAAAAAATCTTGATAAAGTGATACTTACCTACATACTTTTTATCTTCAGTTATTTTATAATTTTTTTGTGTATTTGTATTCTACTCGTAGAAATATTCTGCATTCATATTTATATCAGAATGTTTGTTGTTTAAAAATATATTTAACGATTAACAATAAGTGCCATTACAAAGTTTGTGTTTTGTTGAATAATGGGTGACGAAGTAAAAATTAATAACAAAAATGGAATCCATGATTCAGAGAGCAATAAAGGCCACGGTGAGAACAGTATGAATTGGAAGGAATTGACGGTGTCGGAAAAAGTGAAATATGTTGGAAGACACATAACAGTTGAACCACTATTGGCATTCTATATAATGCCCAGCGTCTTGGCCAGCTTGGCCGTACAAAACCTCAACCTGGAGAAAGCTTGCAGAGTCAACAAGAACTACTCCAGTGAATTGTGCGACAGCTTGATACATCAGACAATTAACGGAAGCCAAGAGGAGAGTGAAGTTCAAGCTCTGGTAGCATATATGGGAGCTTGGAGGTTACCTCTACAGACTGCCCTTCCAGCCATCATGATACTTTTCATCGGGGCTTGGAGCGATAGAACGGGCAAGAGAAAACCTTGTCTGCTATTTCCCATCTTGGGAGAGTTTATCACCTCCTTCGGATTGATTCTTTGCACTTACTACTTCCTGCAATGGCCTCTAGAAGTCGCCGGGGTGATAGAAGCTCTTCCTCCTTCCATGACTGGAGGATACGCTACCATGTTCCTCGGTATATTCAGTTACTTGGCGGACCACACCACTCCGGAAGACAGAACATTCAGAATAGGAATAGTGAACACCTTTATTTCGTTAGCCCTTCCGGTTGGATTGGCTTTGAGTGGTGTTTTATTGAATCAATTAGGTTTCTACGGTGTCTTCACAATATCTCTTGCTTTTTACGTGACGGCCTTTATCTATGGCTACTTTAGAATTCAAGACAAAAAACCTGTTGATGATCCAAATGCTCAACCAAACAAAATAAACTGTCTTCAATTCTTTAGTTGGAAACATATTTATGATACATTTTATTTGATATTCAAAAAACGCGAGTCTAACAAAAGACTTCAGACAATTCTTTTAGTGGCTTGTTACTTCATTGTATCAGGACCAGTACACGGTGAGTCTACTTAATTAATTATACTAGTTGCATGTAACACATGAGATCCAACTGTCGATAGCGATAGTATGCATAGTTGAAGAATATGTTCCAAACTATAAACCCATAAATACAAATTATTTAATATTTTAAGATATTTGGTTTTCTATACAACACATGTACCTAGGTATGTATGTCAAGATAGGATAGTATGGAGGTCAGTCCTTAGATCCTACCCAGAATATGAAAACAGCATGATGGTATTTATGTATGTTTGGAGATTAGTATCAAACTATTAAGTCTTCTTAGATATTGTGTGTAGGCTACTGACATACAAATTGTATGAAGCAATTCCGTCACTAAATTAATTTTTATAAAAATTGTTAAAATAAATTTGAGATGTGCTAATACAATGTTAATATTTTATATAGAAAATTGAATTATCTAGTTGGGGTGTTTCGGCTTTTTTCGATATTTTAAAAAAAAATGGAAATATAGGCAGTTAAACTCATAAATTTATCATAAAAAAATATTTTTCTTAATAAAAAATGTTTGAGAAACCCTGGAATTTTTTTTAAAAAACTTATTTGAGATTTTGTATTTGTTTATGTTTATAACATTTTTTTGCGTTCTAACTTTTATAGTTTCTGAGATATATGGAAAAATTAACCGAAATTTCAAAAGTTGGTAACCCCTGACTGAAACAAAAATTCACAATTCTGAGTATAAAAGTTTTGTAGGCCTATAACTGTTTATATATTCTGAAAATTTGGGCTCTGTAAATTGAGCGGATCAAATTTTTTCAAGACAATTTATTTCTCTTAACATATCGACAAAATATCAAGCCAAGATACGCGAGATTTGTATGCAGGTTTTTTCAACTTTGAAGTAAATAAACACCAACTTCGAGTGTTCTTTCTCCAACTGTCGATTTGTTCAAGAGAATTTTTTCTCCTCACTAACCCAAGGTGGATATAGTGGAGAGTTATGATTTCGCAATTTTAAGGTTTTTTTTATTACAGTTTATCAACTAGTATCATGCTGAAATTGTATTCTGAAAATTTCATCACAATGTATCTGTGTGTGTGTGTGTGCAATGTGCTATGTACGGCGTGTTCATTTTACTTTATCGATTATTGACTTAAGTACTCATTCGATTCTATTCAAATTTTACAAATTTGTATATCTAATAATACTCACTTAGACCCCATTACATTTTGAAGGATATCTAAATAGTGTTTCTCAATTTTTTTTACTGTCAAATATTTCAAAATGACCCAAAGCTCAGGAATCTAATAATTTTAAAATTAAATTTTCAAATAATAAAATATTTAAATAAAAAAATAATTTAACAAACTCATTTCATGAAAATGCTGAATATTTTCCATACAAAATTTAAATACTTTATAGAATGACTTGTTAGTGAGGAGTATAGCGTTGGCCACAACCCACTCGTTTATATAGAAAACAAAATATCTTAAAATATTCCAACTGTCGATTCGTTCAAGAGAATGAAATCTATTGAAGGAAGAGGCAGTATAAATTCAAGATGCGTGTACGAAGGAACATTTTGTATGGCGTAGTGGACTTTTTGCATGCTAATAACACCAACTAGAGGCCTCGCAGCATATATGTTCCCATACATGGATTTACTCAGAATTCGTAGTAGAACATTTTATGTGAGTTTTGTGTGTGTGTGTCTGTGTCCGTCCCCCCCCTTATAACTTTTGATCCGCTCAATTTACAGAGCCCAAATTTTCAGAATATATAAACAGTTATAGGCCTACAAAACTTTTATACTCAGAATTGTGAATTTTGGTTTCAGTCAGGGGTTAACAACTTTTAAATTTTTTGTTTTTTTTCCATATATCTCAGAAACCATAAAAGCTAGAACGCTGAAAATTGGTGTGAACATAGAAAAATACAAAATCTCAAATTAATTTTTTTAAAAAAATTCCAGATTTTCTCAAACATTTTTTATTAAGAAAAATATTTTTTTTATGATAAATTTATGAGTTTAACTCCCTATATTTCCATTTTTTTTTAAATATCGAAAAAAGCTGAAATACCCCAACTAGATAATTTAATTTTCTATAAAAAATATTAATATTGTAGAAGTACATTTCAATTTTTTTTTTCAATTTTTACAAAAATTGAATTTAATGACGACATCGCTTCATAGAATTTGTATGGCAAACGCCTATACACAATGTGTAAGAAGTCTTAATAGTTTGATACTTAAATCTCCAAACATACATACATACCATCATACTGTTTTCATATTCTGTGTAGGAAAAACAGACTGACCTCCATACTATCCTATCCTGACAAACATACCTACATGTTTTATATAGAAAATAAAATATCTTCAAATATTTATTAATGTGTTGTTTATAGTTTGGTACGTATTCTTTCATTATGCATACTATCGCCATCGACAGTTGGATCTCATGTGTTACATGCAACTAGTTATTAATAGTTTGGTACGTATTCTTCAACTATACATACTATCACAATCGACAGTTGGATCTTACATATGTGATGCACGCAACTAGTATTATCAAGATTTTAACATTTGTAAATGGCGAGTTCATGGTCGAATGGTAATATCTTCCAACCCATAATATAGTGTTTACAATATAATATCATGGAAGAGTTAACAATTTAGTGAGAATATTATAAATTCTACCCAGCTATAACTCGAACCTAAAACAAAAAATAAATATACCATTTATGTGAAAAATAGCAACATTTTATATTTTGCTTGTTTAATAGTGGTTTCATTCGACAGCGTTTTATCTTTCTCTCGTTATTTTCGTTTGACTTTGCATTTTGACTATGCGGCATTTCACTTGAATTGGTCACGATTTGATTTTTTTTGGACCCTCACTTTTTGTTTTTGATTTAAAACATCAGGGGGGCAAGTCTAGTCAGACGGTGGAATCAAAACCATCCATGTTTACCCATATCATGGATATAATTATGTTATGGAGCCTTGTTATATCTTAAGATGTTATTGAACTCCACAAAATAATTATATCCATGATATGGGTAACAGCATGCATGGATAGTTTTGATTCCGCCGGTTGTCCATACTTGCCCCCCTGGTCAAGAGTTACCAAATAAACAAAAGATACTGCGATAGTCAAAGTCAACACAATACAAACGGCAGCCATGTTGGCTCGTCGGCAACGAATAATTTTACGATTTCTGTTTTACGAAAAACGACACAAAACGCGTTGAAAAATAGAACACGTTCTATTTTTTTTTCCACCGCGTTGAAAAACTCACAGTCGCTCGTGTAAAGCGTGCTTAAGACACAGCACATCACACAAGTCAGACAACTTACGACTAGGTAGATCCGTAGATACACCACGACGCGACGGTCGACGGGTAATGTTTTTGCAGGTTGATTTTCATTCTTGTCGTGTTTATTCTTTTATTTTAACAACCACTGTTTATTATTTTTACAAAATAATAATATTTTGAATAAGTAGGTAACTACCTATAATAAAGAAATCTATATATGTAGGCAAAGAGCATGAACCAGCGACTGTCACAGCGACTTAGAACATACGTATATTTAGAACATATTATTTAGAACATGTCGGCCTTCGTGGCTCAGTTGGTTAGATATCTGACTGCTGAGCCAAAAGGTCCCGGGTTCGATTCCCGGTGGAGACACAGTTTTTAATTGTGTTTTCAGTCTGGATCTGTGAGACGATTAATATCGTAAGTCTCCAGAATGTGGCAACTTGTTATTGGGTGCGTGTTAAATTAATATTTGACATAGTACCTGTTAGTTGCCCGAGAAGCAATATTAAATAAATAAATAAATAAATACGTCATATTACAGTGGGGGCTCAAAAAATTAGAGCCACCCAACATTTTTACTATTTTTAGACTTTATAGATATAATTCTCTAATTTCATTTTTACGGACCATTATAGATCAATTGTATTTTAATAATATGAGTATATAGAATTGAAAAATATGTATAAAAATAGAATTTATTTATTAGAATAAAAAAAAACATATTACAACCACATGCGTGTCAATATTTTGTATGTCCACCTTTTGCAGCAATCACTGCTTCAACCCTCATAGGCATGCTGTTTATTTAATTTTCACACTGTTTTTTTTATATTATCATTATGATGCCAAATATTTATTAATCTCTCTATCAAATCCCTTTTATTTGTGACCAATATGGTCGAAATCCCTCGTTTCAGTAGTTTCCATAAATTTTCAATGGAATTAAAGTCTGGAGAGTTTCCTGGCCAGGGTAGCACATCTATTTTTTGTGCCTGTCAAAAAGTTGTGATTCTTTTTGCCTTGTGGCATGGTGCAGAGTCATGTTGGAATATAAATGTTCCATTTGGAAACAATTCCATTGCCTGAGGGATCAGTTTATCTTTAAGGACATCAATGTATTGGTCCTGACGCATTGTATTTTTAACAATGTATAGTCTTCTAGTACCCTGACCACTGATGACAGACCAGACCATAATTTTTAATGGATGCTTTACCCTTTGCACGAAACATTTTTCCTTAAATTTTTCACCCTCACTTAGTCGTACAAAATTTGATTTATCCATCAAAATTTTAATACAGGACTCATCGGAGAAACAAACCTAGTAATAGAGAAAATATTCACTTAGAGTTGGTAAAACATTCTAATTTACTGAAAAATGAGCCTTTATCCACTTAAATTGTAATGATATCATGACTGCATCATCAACTTACATTTTTCCAATCCTCAATAGTAAAATGGCGATGATCTTTGGCCCATTGGAGACGTTTTTCTCCCATTGCTTGCGTAAGCCTCCGTTTTCTTGCTGGTCTTCAAGCTTTGAATCCCTGTTCTGCCAGTCCTCTGCGAAGCGTACCAAGAGATATTGCAATTCTTTTTTCATTTATTATTTCTTTAAGCATTTTTCTTGACTTTCTTCTATTTTCAACAACAAAATTCCTTATTTTTCTTTCAGTGCGTGGTGTTCTAATACGCTTTCGCCCACATTTCTTCCTCTTAACTGATTGTATGGGCTCATTTTTGTCCATTTTTCTCTTAATGCTATCAACAGTTGCTCTGGTAACCTTAAGAGACTTGGCAATCTGTCTATTTGAATGGTTTCCACTCAATATAAAGCCTTGAATCTGACCAAGTTTAGACTAAGAGATGTCCCGCTGTCTGCCCATTTTTGAAAAACATTAAAAAAATGAGGTTAGCAAAAAGTGTAAAAAAAAGCTATATCTATAATAAAAAGTAAAGACTTTTTGATTCTACATTAATTTAATTGAGCGCGATAGGCCTATTTCGCCTTGTTAGGGCATTAACTAGCTTATAAGCTAGTTAATGCCCTAACAAGGCGAAATAGGCCTATCGCGCTCAATTAAATTAATGTAGAATCAAAAAGTCTTTACTTTTTATTATAGATATAACATATAATGGAATTCTACCAAATAAAAACTTCATCGATAATTAAGTAAAAAAAAGCCTTGATAAAATGAAATAAATAATGGAATATGATATAAATAACTTACTTGTATATAAAAAAAAGAAAGAAGTACGAATATTCTTGTAAAATAAAAATTATAAACCATAAAACTTCATAATAAATTGCTATTGTTGCAAAAGGTGGACATACAAAATATTGACACGCATGTGGTTGTAATATGTTTTTTTTTTATTCTAATAAATAAATTCCATTTTTATACATATTTTTCAATTCTATATACTCATATTATTAAAATACAATTGATCTATAATGGTCCGTAAAAATGAAATTAGAGAATTATACCTAAAAAGTCTAAAAATAGTAAAAATGTTGGGTGGCTCTAATTTTTTGAGCCCCCACTGTATAATGGCTGTTTTATTTTCTGTAATAGGATACCATAGCAGGTAACAACAAATGTATAATATGAACCATGAGTAGTAGTGGCTTTTGCAGATAACTGCATTCAAAGTTTTGAAAATCACTATTTTCACACATCATTTATAGTAGGTATTGATATCCTCTCTCTGGCACTCGTAGTGGTTAGTTTCATTTTATAATCAATATTATTCGTCGCACCCTTTTCGTTACCGCGGTCTGACATCAGAGGATACGATTACCTATGTCACAAAATAAAATGTTAAAATAATAATTTAAGACTTCACCCGACAGACACCTCCAACAGAGATAGGTACCTACCTACCCATAACAAGTTAGCAAACATAACACAATACATACATGTCCATCACAGTTTCCACCAACCAATGTTTCTGTTATCTTTTCCTAATTAGGAAAATTAGGAAAAAATAACCAGACAGCAGAAATACCCAGAAAGATCGGACTAGGTTGGGCAGCCTTTGGGAAACTTAAACATGTCCTAAAAACAGAGATATTCCCACATGTCTGAAAAGAAAAATGTTTGAAACATGTATCCTGCCTGTGCCTATGTATGGTCTAGGAACTATCACGCTAACTGCGAGGACCATACATAAGCTAAAGATCCATGGAAAGGCAAATGATAGGCGTAAGTCTAAGAGACAAAATTAGAAATGTATATAGTTGTTTATTATTATTTATAAAAAATAGCCACAATTGGAGATTCAAAATAATAATATTATATATTTCCAATGTGGTATTACATTATTTGAGTCAATTTTGTTTTGTTTAACAACACCAGATATAATGCCCAAATAACTTGTTGAAAGTAGACGAGCAAGATAGCAATAAGCGGGATTTTTTACTTACACACCATCATGCCGAGCCTCTATCCGGGTACGCAAAGAGAACCGAGCGCCATACCTGCGGATTTTTGATTTATATGATTAATATTTTAGAATTTTAAGCGCCTTTTTGACAATCTCCCTGACTTCTTGTTACTGATTGTTCTATGATTTATCCGGCCCTGACAATATGATACATGACTAGGAACAAAGTTTGTTCGTGAGTATCTGTGTATTTTATAAAGTTAGATTTGTGCCGTACATGTATGAAGTTTCTTAAACAGTTTGTATGTATAGGTGCAAGAATATTGTGATGGCTTGGTTTGCTTTTGGTTCAACATGATACATATTTAAAAAAACCACCGTTAGATTATATTACTGTCAATTAAAGCCAAGATTTTGGCGCTATATTGAATTGTTTTTATTCAAATCATACAGAGTATATCGTTTAACTTTAAAATATTGGGAAATAAAAGGACAGTGGTAATTCTTGTTTCTAAATGAATTTCAAAAACATTTCAAAGATTATTAGTAATTTGCATTTGATAGTTATGCAAAAATCGAGATTATGAGCCGCGTAGAAAACATATTAAAATAACGATTTTTATCAAGAATTTCATATAGTAATGGTATGCACAAATTGTAAGGAATTCATAAATATTATTCAAATATAAGAAAAAGAACCTTTGCGTAAATATGTTTTGTAATATATCGATTAATATATCACGATGTCTATGGACAAAAAATAATGGATGAAAACAATTGCTGTTAGTAAATTTGGTTGAGCAATTATATTTTAACTCACAATATTCTTGATACTTACAGTTAGTCATTAAAATCTTTTTTTTGAAAATGGCCGCATTCAAAATATTAAAAAAATATATTCATAAATATGATTGAAATATTTAAATTATTATGCAATTTGGATTACTTGCTCATACCTTCACGCAAAGTGCATAGAACAATGCAGGAGTTGAAGAAAAAAATATTAGGTGAAGGGATATGGAGGCTTACTAAACAGGAGATTTAGTTTTTTTTAACATACCCAGCTGAAGGACCCCTCGCACGTCACTGGTCTTATAGAGAATGGAAGTATTCTTTAATAAAAGATCTGATGTGCACCTAACTATTGATTTGTAAACGACATTATTTCCTGACATAATCCACATTTTTACTACCCATTCAAATATCCACCCAAAATTTAACTCAAATCACACCAACTTTTCTTATTGATAGCTACCTATATTATATACATAGGACATGTTGAAATAATGCATAAATGAATATATAATCACCTATAGATACATTTATAGCACAGATAAAACGAGTGGGTTGTGGCCAACGCTAAACTCCTCACTAACAAGTCACTATAGAGTATTCAAAGTTTCTATAGAAAGTTTTCGGCAATTTTATGAAATGAGTGAGTTTAATTCTTTTATTATTTAAATATATTATTATGAAAAATTGATATTTATTAATGACATTTTATGTAAGTGATGTGCCCTTTTAGCAATTTGAAAATAAAAATAACAAATTTCGAGTTTCCTGAGCATGGGAGTCACTTTGAAATATTTGACAGTTAAAAAAAATGAGAAGCACTATTCAGATATCCTTCAAAATCTAATGAGGTCTATGCGAGTTTTTGATATACAAATTTGCAAAATTTGAAAATAATCGAATGAGCACTTTAGTCTATAATCGATAATCTAGAATAAACACGCCGTACGTAGCATATTATAGTACACAGCACACACACACACAGATACATTGTGATAAAACTTTCAGAATGCAATCCCAGCATGATACTAGTTTGACATCTGAAGAGAAGGAGGAGAATATACTCGTCCCACGTTTGGACGCGAATTGACAAATGAAGAAGGGGCGGAGAAGAGTACTTGTCCCACGTTGGGAGCCAAATTGATATCTAGAGACGGCGGAGAAAAATACTCGTCCCACGTTGGGACGCGAAATTGATATCTAGAGAAGCTGAAAAGCATAATAAAAATAAACATTAAACTCTGCCCCTGAAAATAAAAATTAAATAAAACATAATCGGCTGCGATGTGCCTGAAAAGACAAATACATACAAATACAGGCATGGTAAAATAATATATATATATATAACTGGAAAGATCTTACCAAACTGCTGCTTTCATAACGGGACTGTAGAGGAAACACTTACACTACATATCACTTTTTATTAATTAAAAATAACTTAAAACTAGCTTAAATTCACCCCTCGTTGGTTATATGGACCTGAAACACACTTACTCACTATTATGCGATTATTTAAGTTATTTTTATTCTTAAAAAGTTATTTTTAATAGTAACTTAAACTATCTTAAATTCACCCCTCGTTGGTTATATGGACCTGAAACACACTTATTCACTACTTTGCGATTATTTTTATTATTAAAAGTTATTATTAATAGTAACTTAAACTATTTTAAATTCACCCCCCGATGATAGGTAGAGAACCTGGAAAGAACTTAATCACTACTTTATACAATTAGAAAAAAATGCTAAGGCCGTCCGATAGCCTAGCAAACTCGCACTCTCGCACGCGGGTCTCTACAACTACCGACCAACCACTGACTCCTACCGAATGACAACTCACACTGACAACTACCGAATGATAACTCACCCTGACAACTATCGAATGACAACTGATCGACTACAGCAGGGCGACCCAGCGCCCGTGAAGGCCGTGAAACATGGAGTAGGGGAGGGGGGGGGTGGTTAAACTGAAGAATCAATCCGTACCGCCGGGTGCCAACCAAGATTCCAGGAATCTGCTTGATGCATTTTACATTTATTTTCAATAGAAAAGACAATACTTAAATATATGAACATGGCCTGGGGGGCCGCTATAATCCGTTCCTAGAATTAATAGAAGAAATACATTAGGCCGAAGTAAAATAATGGTTTTTGGGTTTCTTTGATATCATAATGCATGGAAATATATCGATCACAATACCTATGGAAATATCAAGTTGATAATCTGCAATAAAAAATTACCTTAAAAATTACGAATTCATAAATCCCCTTGGGGTAGTGAGGAGTAAAAACAATGTTAAGTTCAACCCCTTCTTCATAAGGATTCATATTTTTTTTCGTGCAACTCTCCAATAATATCTAAAAATTTAAGTCCTGGCAGCACCGTCCACCGTGGTTGACATTTGTCATTTGACAGATATTATACGCGTTCGTTCTGTCATTTGATAAAACATTTAAATAATTAATCAGCATAATATTATACTATTACTTTTTGTTTTATGTAGCTTCACGGGCAACTAACAGGTACAATGTCAAATAATTATTTAACATGCACCAATAACAAGCTGCCACATTCTGGAGACTTACGATCTGCTTATGGTATTAATCGTCTCACAGAGCCAGACTTAAAACACAATTAAAAACTGTGTCTCCACCGGGAATCGAATCTGGGACCCTTGGATCAGTAGTCAGATACCTAACCAACTGAGCCACGAAGGCCGAAGATAGAAATGATGCGACTATTTTAATTTTATGTTTCCCCCAGAGACAATCCAACTAGCAAACAAGTCGTATAAATAAGAGTTATACCTATGACTTTTAGTCGTATAGGAGTTTTATAGTGGTTATTAACTAACTCTGTTAGTCGTATAGACGTTGTACATCTGACGGTTAAGTCGTCTAACTAAATAGTCTAATTGCAAGGTCCCATAAACGTTTTTGCAACATAATTATACAAGGATCACATAATGGTCTTAATCGAAATGTTAACTTATCAAAGCTGTAAGTCGTAAAAACATTTCAGTTGTATAAAGATTTTTAAAAAGACAATATCGTCATAAAAAGGGTATTATTATAACATCTAAACAACTTATTGGCCTATAAACGTTTTAGAAAAAACTTTAATAGACGATTGTATAGTGGTATTATGGATGACTTCAATAGGACATAAAATTATTAGTGTGACGTTTATATACCTATTATTCAACAGTTGGTTTTATAAATGAAAAACAAAAACTTTTATAAAACATAATATGTAGTTGTCAATGAACCTGTTATATTCCTTTTATATGACAATATGTTTTATAGATGTTAAGTACAGACTTTTATAAAACAAAATTAAACATTTTGTTTTACATTTGGGAGAAATTAAGAGAACATAAAACGCTGAATCTAGTAATTGAATATAATATGATTTATTAAAACATCCTAATACATGATGAAGTTACATGTTAGTTAAGATAAATATCACGTGCGTTAAAAAAGTTTTATACGTGAATTAAATCAACGGAAACCTAATGTTTATTGATATTTTTCTGCATTTTGAACAAACTTGACTTGAAAAAACTATGAGTCTTTTTTCCCTTTGTTTACTATTCAAGTAAGCTTTTTTCTTGGCCTTCTGGCCCTTAATCCATTGTTGACTAGGCGTCGTCGAATCGTCCTATCGCTTACAATTATACCACTCTCAGCAAGGATGTGTTGGATATCACTCGAAGTGGATCTACGGTCTTGAAGAGCTAATTTCGTTATCCTTCTGTCGTCTATCAATAACGTCTTCTGGTTTCTGCCAGATTTTACAGCATAGTGTAAACTTTTGGAGACTTTGAACCTCTCGCAGACCTTTGAACTCCAGACTTGGAAGCTCTGTGTCCCAACTTTTCAGCAATTTGTTTATATGTATATCCCTCTTCTCGCAGGGTAACTGCTCTACTACATTTTGTAGGTGACCAGTAGCCTCCAAGCATGTTTCAGAAGAAGTTTCAGAATAAAATAATCTCAGAACTTGAAAAAACACTCCAACCACTTACAAATGACACAGTACAGGACGAACGACAGACTAATAGCTCTTGCTTAGATAGGATTTCAAATATCCTCAATAATTACTTTCTAATGATCACAGACATCAAAAAAACAAATTTCCAGAAAAAAATGTGAGTAATAATGATGATTCATATCATCAAATAGTAAGGTATATGTTCCTTACAACTCATTATGAGACAAATTAGAAAGGATTAACTAATTTTGTAAAAAAAAGTTAAAATAATTAAGAAAATATTTATTGTTTCTTGCGAAATAAACAAAAGAAAATATTTGTCATTAAAAACAATAAGATTGCAATAAAATTTCAATGAAAAAGTAAAATGAATCACCTAGTAAGTTGAAAAATGTAGTCAAAATAAAAAGTTTCCATTCTTTTGGCCACTACTGAATATCACGTGTTTGTGTCACCGACACAGTAACAACATAGTTCTCTATAAATAATGGGGTGCATGCTATCTCCATGGCTCTTCAATCTATACGTTGAATGTTGCATCAGAACTTTTATGGAGGATAGCAAGGGTCTGAAATTTATTTATTTATATTCACATACACGGCCTCTTAGCCATTATAAAAATATGGTAAAAATAAAACATAAAACTCGTATTAAACAACACAACAATTAAAAAGAAAAACAACACAATAATTCATTCAAATACAAAATCTATCACACAAATCGAAATATTCATAATATGTCCCATTCCGATTCGTCTAAATTTATCTGTCTGAATTTTAGTAGGTATATGAGAAATGTCAAAACGTTGACAATTCAGTAAGTATAGTATATGAAGGATGTAAAGAGAACGTACTGAGAATGGATGCCAGCAAATCGAAGTTCAAATGGTGTTTCAAAAGAGTGATAGCAGAACAGCGTACCAAATAAAATTAGAGAACAAATGGCTCAAGCAAGTAGACGAATATGTCTATTTGGGAAGCAACGGAACACCGGAATGGACGGATTGATAAAGAGATCGAAAGAAGAGTTATGGCAAGAAACAGAGAGAATGGAGCACTTAGACCAGTTATGAATGACCGCAACATATCAAAGGATGCTAAAGATGCCATTGATAACGCTATCTTAAAAGTGCCAACCTTGATGTATGCAAGTGAAACCTGGACATGGCAGAAGTCACATGAAAGCAGAATAAATGCAGTTTAAATGAGATCACTAAGATGAATCTGTAATAGAATTTAAGATGAAGATAGATGTCATTAATAGAATGAAAATGATGAATTCATTTCATTCATTAATTGGCCACATGGGGAGAATGAATGAGGAATGCCTGACGAAGAAAATATACAATGCGCATAGGAATGAAATGAGAAATCAATGCCGCCCAAGAAAGGGATGGCATGACCATGTGAATGGTATTTTGAAAGACGAAAAGGTTAGAAGCGTGAAGAACAGATAAACATGTATAAGAAGATGTATGAATGTTGACGAGGCGATGATTGTGTGTCAAGATATATGGCATTCAGTTTTCTCTGTCTACCATGTGAGGATCATGGCATTATGGTATGTATAAGAATCACATACATTAGGTATGAGAAATTTTATAAATATAATAATTAAATTAGACAAATGATTTACTACAAACAAGACAAATATTGAAAATAATATTTCTATATTGCCCTCATTCAGTATAACAAAAGCTGTTTTTCATTCAAATTTTGCTTATGAGTAAAAGCATTTCTTTATAAACATTATTCTATTTCTATTTTACAAATATATATATATATATATATATATATATATATATATATATATATATATATATATATATATATATATATATATATATATATATATATATATATATATATATATATATATATATATATATATAAAGTCACTAAATTTTAACGATTTATTATACACAGACTAATCTCCTGAGCTCGTAGTGCACAGTGACATAGATCTGTAAATGTGTGGGTGCGAGAGAGACTGCTCAATAGAGTCTGGTCAATCAAAGAACACTTTTAATATATAATACTAAACATAATATAGGAAAAAAAATTCACTTGATCTCTGAAGTGCTGCTTTAACTAATACCATGAAATATTTATTTAGCTTTAGTGCATAATTTTAAGACAATAAACTAAAAATTCTAAAAGAAATTTTTCAAAAGCATACTTTGTGAAATATAAATTATATATAGTAATATGAAAGTTTTCTATGCATGACATGTTATGGCTGGTCTGGAAAAATATAGTTGTTTGTTACTCATGATGAACATACACAATATTATGATTTCAAAAATCAATATTAAGTCTATACAAGTTGTTCTAAATTCAAACTTTACATGGGAAATTAGTAATTGATGAATATTATTTGTTTTGTTATTTTTTATAAACTTAATTTATTTATGTTACATTGAGAATACATGAATGTAATTCAATGTAAATAATGTTCTTTTTATATATTTTTCAAAACAACATAGTAAAACATCAAGTTTCCCAAGTAGAATAACTGCCATTGAAATGAGGTCTCTCAGACAAATGTGTAATAAGACGATGTGTGATTGAATAAAAAAAGTAAGCACAAGAACAGAATGTATGTTGGAAAAGGACACCACATGCAAAATAAAAATATAATATATGTCCTTAAGTGGTTCGGCCACATAGAAAGAACAGATGAAGAACAGTTGACAAAAAAATTATACATGGCTAAAAGATGCTGAATAAGAGATAGAGGTCGGTCGAGAAAGACTCATTTAAATCACATGAATGGAATCTGATGTGTAGATAGAAGGAGAGTGTGCATGAGGCAATGTTTGGATTAAGTGAAGCGAGAAAAGTATATCAGGATAGGAAAGTATGGCGCTCAGTTCTCTCTGCCTACCTCAATATGAACAAGGCATGATAGTATGTATGTAAAAAAACACAAAATATTTATTTGCAACTAGTATATTCCTAGAAAATAAACTATCATGACGTTCGGTTTCTAAAAAAAACTGATAAAATAAACATTTTCCTAATATTCATATAAGATATTATGAAAAATGATGTAAAAGAGTAAAATTAAATAATAATTTAACATATACAGAGCAAATTTCACAATAATAATGTTAATATATTACCTTTAGTCAGTATATATTATTATAAGGTCTTTGGTATATACCTAGTCAAAGATGTTCCGTACTCAAATTTTGTATGGAAAATTTTCAGCGATTTTATGAAATGAGTTTGTTTAATTATTTTTTTATTTTATTATGAAAAGTTGAAATTTCTTGAATGCCATTTTATGAAAGTGATGAGCCTTTTTACCTATTTGAAAATAAAAATTTCAAATTTTAAGTTTCCTGAGCTTGGGGTCACTTTGAAATATTTGACAGTTAAAAAAATTGAGAAGCACTATTCATATATCGTTCAAAATCTAATGGGATCTAAGTGAGCATTAGATATACAAATTTGCAAAATTTGAATAGAATCGAATGAGTACTTTAGTCTATAATCGATAAAGTAAAATGAACACGCCGTACATAGCACATAGCACACTGCACACACACACAGATACATTGTGATGAAACTTTCAGAATACAATCTCAGCATGATACTAGTTGATAATCTGCAAAAAAAAAATACCCTTAAAAATTGCGAAATCATAACTCCCCACTATATCACCTTGTGTTAGTAAGGAGTAAAAACGGTATTCCCATAATTGTGAAATAGGTAATTGTGTTTATCATAAACATAACTAAATAGGTACCTACATGATACAACAAAAACAATGTTCCACGAACCACTGAGAACTGAGATGTAAATTTCTTAGAAATCAATGATAGCATAATTATCACTGCCTAATAACCTAACCATAAGAAATAAGATTCTTTATTTTATTTATATAGATATCAACTATCTAGTTACAGACCTGTAAGTTCATATTATAATGATATTAATAATTATTATTATAATATTATTTATTATGATATTATTAAACTATCAATTGATGTTCTGTTTAAAATATTTTATTTTTATATTTCCATTATCAATGCAATTATGTCCATGTTTATAATTTGCAATTATCAAAACACAAATATGAAAAGGAATTCCCATCATACAACTTATTAAGATTTTTCAGTCATTTAGGTATTGGGAGTTTCTTAATCAAATTATTTTTTAATTATAAGTACCTATAGTTATCATAAAACAACTTGAACCAGTCACGTTGGTGCACACATGGCAAATTTGTTTTATTGTTGGTTGATATATGTACAAACCATTCCCCTTTAGTGGCATCTATGATCATGATACTGGATAAAACAAAAGTATTGAATGTTATAAATGGGAAAATTATGTTGTTCCCATTGCTAAACTTCATCAAAATACCTAAAGATAATAAAAAATGATGTACATAACATTTAAATATAGGATGAAGGATATATCTTTATGAACATTTATATTTCAGGATCTGGTGGACTCCAATACTTATATGCCAGACGTAGATATCAATTCAGTGAAGTCCACTTCAGTATATTTTCTGCTTATACAATTATAGTTAATTTCTTTGGTAAGTAACCTTTATAATAATAACAGGGATATATATTTATATTGCACTTTATATTAATGATTCAAGATATGTTTTATAGTTAAGTTATGTGGTGCTCTACGAAACAAAGCTGTTTTCAGTAATATTAGCTCTTGAATGTGCTCTTGCTTTGAGCACTGCAGACATCTGGAGGCAGTGCTCATAATTAAATTCACTTAATTAGACCGCTCAAACCAAAGCATCGGTTATAGTAAGCCACTTTTTTGTCTCTGTTCAACTTCTATAGGGAGTTGTTACTCCGTGATCCAGAGGACCTGAGTGTGAGATGCCTCCCAGAAAGCTCTTGAATGTATTGTGGTGCTAGATTATTAAAGCATAAAACTCAACTCGCTCTGGACACTTCAACCAGTGTAATTATTTTAGTAGTGGAGTTATGTGACATCGTTTTTCCATTCAGTATAAATACCGTTGCAGTAATCAAGCCAAAAACAACGAATACATTTATAAAGTGTTTTTGTCTCATTTTTGGGTAAAATTCAACGATTTTCAGTTGTCTTAGTTAAAAAAATAAGAACTAACTGTTTGAAAGCAAGTGATAACTTTTATTGTCCAAGTGAACTCTCAAGAATCTGATACTTGATGGCACGAGTGATGCTACGTTGGTGTCAATAAGAATACTTTCAATGAGGTGCTGTCGCCGTGGTGAAGCTACCCACATAAATTCTGCTTTTGTTGGGTTCAGCTTATTACAAGACATCCACGAAGCAATTTTTTCAATGCACTCAACAGTATCTACATCCAGACGAGATTTGCATATGGGATTACAAAGATAAAAGAACAGACGGTCATCAGCATAAGCAAATGAATTGAAACCTTTATTCTGAAATAAAAAATAATATTTTAAAATCAAAATATAAATATTTAATTAGACAATTTTATGTCCCTGTTAATATGAATTATGTTTGACTGCACAGTAAGAAAATTTGCATTTATCTTAGTTGCAGTATGAGTAATTTATTTTAATTAACAAAGAAATTTACATTATAAGAATGGGCATTAACATAACAATATTTAGGTACCTACATAATTGTATCATTCCAGGTGTACTATTTGCGCTGTCAGTACTAAGTAAATACTTGAAAATGAATGATTACATGTTAGCAGCAATAGCATGTTTATCAAAGGTATTGGCCAGTTTTGTATATGCATTTTCACCAACTAAAGAATGGTTATACCTCGGTCCATTAGTGGAACTTATAGGAGGGACAGCTGTTATTGCTATGAGGTCAATGGCAACTAAAATTGTCCAAAGTAACGAAATAGGTAAGAAAATAACTGGAAATAAATAATTTTATTCTTATAATTAAAATAAATATCTTAGTGTCAACCACGTTTGAGTATTTTTATGTCAACTAGTTTCGGAGACATAACCGCACCTTCGTCCGGACAGACTTATATGTATAAGTCTGTCCGGACGAAGGAGCGGTTATGTCTCTGAAACTAGATGTTAAAAAAATACCCAAATGTGGTTGACACTAAGATATTTATTTATTTTAATTATATTAGCTAAAATGTGCCACAAGGAAATAGCTGCAACGTATAAAGACATTTTATTCTTGTTTAAGGTAGGTACATAGGTACATTATTTAAAACGCTAAATTTGTATTTCTATCAATAATTTAACTTTAGAGGAATCAAGATAAATTTAATTTATACTCAAGAATGTTCAAAACAATATTTAGTAGTCAAGTAGTCACTTAAGTATCTATATTATGTAATATGAATTGACATTGAAGAAGAAGTATATACTAAAGTATAATTCCATAAACATGACCACACTATTGAATAATTGTTTATTTTCATCTTCAAAAGTGTCTATTCATTATTTTGATACATCATTGATGTCCATACACACCACAAGTTATAGGTAATCTACCTAATTGTAGGTAACTCTAATTGACTTGTTATCCTTGAAATAATATTTTACTGGGTGCCTACATTTACATATACATAGGTACCTACCCATTGATAAAAATGATGAAGAACCCTTCAACATTCTCATCCTCTGATAAACAAACATTTTAATGATTAGTATTTTTCAGGAAAAATAAATTCTGTATTTGGAGTATGTGAAGCAGTTGTGAATGCAATATATAATCCAATATTTGCTACATTCTATGTGGCAACACTCGACACATTCCCAGGAGCTTATTGTCTGCTGTCTGCTTTTCTCATATCTCCATCTGTATTTTTATTTTTGTAAGTATATATTTATGTACCAACATAGTAAATATAATATTAACCTTTTTTCATTATGTATTCAAGTAAAATTACTAAACCTCGTTTAGTTTGTCAATGGACAATTCTTGATAGAACTCCATTGTATGTAGATATATAAAATAAAAAATACTTGCTGAATGTTACTCCAAATAAGTAAAATTTTGGAGAATGCTACACATATATCCATTAAAACTGTTTCAATAAAAATATATGATTATTCCAAATAGTAATTCATTTATTTTACCTACCCAACTATTACACTTTTTATAGAAAGCAATTATTATTCTGTGTAGTAAAATATATTTTATAAAGGTTTCATTATAACACTGAGACTGAGATTCCTGAATTTATTGATTACTTAAGTTAATCTGTTAATATTTATTATTTTATAATTATGTTTAACATGTTGATTTTTTAGGTACTTGTATAAATTACAGAAGGAAGATGTTTTGGAAAATGAAAAATGTAAAGAATTAAACGAAATAAAAGACAATCCAGCTTTTGAAGGAGAAACCAGTCACCTATAGATGTAATAACTACCTATGTAGTTACTTATATACTTACATACATATAACTATAAAATAGATTAATAAGTAAATTCTGCCAGTACTAGATATTAAATGACTAAAGGACCCTGATATCTTATTTTAAATAAGTTAAATGTAAGAAACATAAAAATATTACTATCCTAAACATAAATAGATAGAAATCAAAATATGAAACTAAATACCAGTTGCTAAACTCTAGTTAGATGTTTGTGATTTTAACATTCATTCTTATTTCCTCATAAGAATAGAGTTAAAATAATCAAAATCAATTAAACATAACTAGTTGCATGTAACACATGAGATACAACTGTCGATGGCGATAGTGTGTATAATTAAAGAATTCATACTAAACTATAAACACTTAAACACAAATTAATAAATAATATTGTAAGATATTTTGTTATCTATATAAAACAAAAGGCCTTCGTGGCTGACGCTTCGTGGTTAGGTAACTGACTGCTGATCCTAAGGTCCCGGGTTCGAATCCCGGTGGAGACACAGTTTTTAATTGTGTTTTCAGTCTGGATCTGTGAGACGATTAATATTGTAAGTCTCCAGAATGTGGCAACTTGTGATTGGGTGCGTGTTAAATTAATATATGACATAGTACCTGTTAGTTGCTCGAGAAGTAATGTAAAATAAAAATAAAATAAAACATGTAGGTATGTATGTCAGTATAGGATAGTATGGAGGCCAGTCCTTTTTTCCTACCCAGAATATGAAATCAGCATAATGGTATGTATGTATGTTTGGAGATTAAGTAACACACTATTGAGTCCCCGTAGATTTTGTGTAGTGTATACTGCCTTACAAATTGTATGAAACGATGTCGTCACTAAATTAAATTTTTATAAAAATTGTTTGTATAAGAGTTTGAGATGTACTACTATAATGAGCATATTTTTTATAGAAAGTCTTTGGAAATATAGGTAGTTTAACACATAATTTTGTCAAAAAAAATATTTTTTGAGTAAAAAATGTTTTGAAAATCTCTGGAACTTTTTAAAAAAAAATTGATTTTGTATTTTGTCTATATTTATACCAATTGTAAACATCATAACTTTTATGGTTTTTGAGATATATGGAAAAATTAAGCAAATATTTAAAAGTTGATAACCCCTGACTGAAATAAATATTCATAATACTGAGTATAAAATATTTGTAGGCCTATAACAATCTATATATTCTGAAATTTTGGACTCTGTAGGTACATTGATTGTGACAAAGTTATAAGGGAAATACACAGACACAAAATTTTCTACTCCAAATTTTGAGTAAATCCGTAATTACAGAACATACATAGGTCTGGTATATGCCGCTAAGCCTCTAATTAATAATGTTTTTTGACATCAAATTTGGAAAAAAACGGCGCAAAAACTCTACTACATAAAATTCTCTCCCACAGAATTGACAGTTAGAATATATTGAAATATGGTGAAAAAATCTATTGTAATACATTTATACCTTTGATATAGTTATTACCTGATTGGTAATTTAATTAAGGGCCCTTAAACCACTCACATATTGTATAGTAGGTATAAATTATAATACTCATTATATTGTAGGTACTTATAATAAGTTATCGCTAAATATAAATGTACAAAATGTAATTATACAGGATATTTTATACTTATTTTTATACTACATAATTTGCAATGTACAAAAATACAGCATTTGTTTGTTATTGAAAAAGATTAATAACAAAAATAATATAAAATCAGGTATATTTTAATTTTATATCAATATAATTAATAACACAGCTACATTTTATTTTTATATAATCAAAATAACTTCAAACAGAAATCTTTTTAAAAAACTATGGTTAGTATTGCCTCGGATTAGAAAAGACTTTTATTGAGCAGTGGATAGATTATGGCTGGTAAGTAAATATTGTCTCACCACCAAGTACAATATATTGTTATCTGTTCTCTCGTGCACTCATCTTCACATACTTATCTGAAATGAAATTGATTTGATATACAAATAGTTATATTTGACTAAACATTCACTAACTATAAGGATAACAGGATGTGTAAAGCACCATTTGTTGATTTAATAACATTTTTCATGCAATCAAACAATCCAACACAGCAGAAGTAAGTACAATTATTAGTATTTCTGCTCCATTATTAGACTGTGAATTCTTTTTAGTTGTCTTATTTGTAACACCAAACACTTTTAAAAATTTGCAAATCAAAGGACTATCTTTTGTCCAAATAAACAACCAAGAATTAGCTAAATGTTTACAGGGAAAATTCAATGAGATGTTGTCATCGTCGTTAAAGTTATAAAATTGTATTCAGTATGATCAAAATAATTATTTTATTAAATCATTGTAAAGTGTCCCTATGGGATACATATTGTAGAAGTTAAAAGTGAATATAAATAAATTATCATAATTCTGATAGAAATTTAATAATTATCTATTGAATAAAATATGATCTATGTCTATATAAAAAAAATCATTGCGAGGAAAAATGACTTACAGTATTCAAAATTGTAATTTGAATGTTTCCACTTTAGATTCCTTTATTTGTTTTACAGGCGAAGGATCGAGGAATCCTTTTTCAATAAGAATATTCAAATATTTCTTATGGTAAATTGATGCCAAACAAATGTCAAGTTCAATACAATTCATTATTATTTGATAACATCCACCAAGATCACCGCGTTTATCTAAAAATAAGCAAAACATATTATACAAATATTTATTAATTAATTTTGATTAAAATATTATTTATAACCAATGCTTTCATTAAAAGGTGAGTTTCTTTTTTTAAATTTAAACAAGAATAGTTAGACATGTATAACAGTTTATCTATCTTATATTAGAAGTAGAGTTGAGTACGTGAGCACAGTGTGGAATCCTCAATATAATGTATATGTCGATCAAATAGAGCGTGTTCAAAAGAAGTTTGTGAAACACCTCGATTACAGATCACACACTTACTCCCCGGACTACTCATCTCGCTGTGTTAAGTATTCTCTACCCACCTTACAGAAGAGACGCACAATAAGAGACATGATGTTTTTATACAATATATTGAATAATCGCGTCGATACTCCTAAATTATTAGAAAAAATTAATCCCAGAGTTCCTGCACGTCTGACACGGAGTGACCGTTTATTCAGTATGCCTGTTGTACGAACAAACTACGCAGGGAATGCATTTATTTATAGATCATGTAATCAGTTTGATTCAAAGTTCGCGGATTTTGACATGTTTGGCCCACCGGCCATTTTTAAGATGTTGAGGCATTCGTAACGGTGATTTTTCTTTCCAAATTTTTCCCATTCCTATTCATAGTCCTGTCCTTATTTCCTAGCTTGTCCATTGTTTAATTAATTTTGACTGATCTTATTTTAATTGTTTTTTATTTTATTATCTTTCTTTGTCTTTTTTGTTTTTCTTTTTCTTTCGTAAGATCGTAATTTAGTAATTGGTGTTACGATATTTTGGTTTTTATGTTTAGTAATTAAATTTGAATTTATATGTATATTTAAAAAACTGTCTGTAACCTTGAATAAATAAAATAAAATAAAATAAAATAAAATAAAATAAAATAAAATAAAATAAAATAAAATAAAATAAAATAAAATAAAATGTATAGGTATATTCCCTAAACTAACCTTGCATGATACAAATGTTTGTGCTGTATAATAATAATAATAAACACTTTCTTGCACCCTGCGCAAGTGGCAAGTCTATGGCCGTGTGGCAATTTCTTCCAACTAACCAGTGTTTCCAGCCCAGAAAAGCAATATTTGCATGAGAAATGAATTTAAATAAATTTCTCCTCTGCTGGGAATCGAACCCAGGTCTCCCACACAGAAACCGAACGGCTTATCAACTGTGCCACGGCGGTCTGTAGATATTTTATTTATTTATTACAAAAAGACATATTTTACATAAAAAAAAAATACATAGCAAAAAAGAAATTAAAACACTTTATAATATGACTTCCTTCAAAAAGAGATATACTCGTGTTTTGAAGGGAGTTGCAACTATTTACATAATATAGAACAAAAACAAAGTAACAAAATAATCATAGGTAACAAAAAACATATTTAAAAATAGACATAGGTATATATGCTATATTAAAAAAAAACAACATTTAAATATCAATTACGATTAATAAAATAAGTGCATAATAGGCCCAATTCAGATTCGACTAAAAATTTTATACGGAATTTTAGTATATGAGAAATGTCAAAAAGTTGACCAAATTTATACGGGATTAAATTGGTATTCAGATTCTCTAATTTTATCTCATGACGTCACACCGCGCGGATAAAATCCTTTTATCCACGGTTTCCCGTTGATTTGGACGTTTTCGTATTCCGACTCGCATCTTAGACGTTCGATCTTTTAAAATATGACTTAAATTTATGCGGGTCGTTTGACATCCGTCTACAATTTTGTACGCTAGATAAGGGCTCCATTATTTGTTTGTCTTTACTTTATTCAATTATTATTAATAATTATTTGGTGAAATTGTTTAAAGTGGAGTATTTTTTTTACTCACGTCTAAAGAAAAATAAACGTGATAACTTTTTAACTGTACAAATTTATGACAAACAATAATCATCACGTATTTATAGGTACAGGTTACTTGACTTTCGTTGATATTTTTCGAGACCACAAAAATAATGGAATTTTATTATCTTTGCCTAGATAATGGATAAAGAAGGTAAAGTTGTAAATTTTATTGGTTTTTGTAGCTTTTAACTAATGATGTGACACGAATTTTATTAAAAGTAATTGTTAGAGATTCCACTTGTCAAATAACGTACTTACAAATTATATATCTATCATAATAATGAAAATCTACCAAGAATGGTCATTCTTCATCAATTTTAATATGAAGTATTCTTACATGTAGCTAAATTTATATTCAATGTTCTACTAAAGTTTGGGGTTTCAGTCAAAATCTCACATACAAGTTGTCTGTCATTTGAGGTTAGGTTATTATATAAACCATTATGTTCATTTTAAAACTTAGGTAACTCTGGATTAAATAATTATTACCATGGGTAATAACGCCCCAGATGAACCGACAGGATACTAAAAACAGGAATTCTTAGTTAGAATAATAATTTGTATACTATAAATAAATAAATTTTGTTCATTGCAGATGAAGACATTATTGAAATAGATATTGGCAATAGCGACAGACTTACTTATGATGATACTTACATTTTTTTCCACGTTGCAAGGACTAGAAGTAATTTAATAAGAAGACACATCACTTTAAAAAAAATCATATATATATTTACTTATATTAAATTTGTCACATTTTCTATGTATGTATAAAATAAATAATCGTAATATAAATACATGTGTATTAAATTTGTTGTATCTAATTTGTAGAACCTTTTAAGCAGTAGACAGAATGACAAGGAAAAATAAAACAAGTACTTATGTAAATTGTTATAAAAATAATATATATTTTTTTTCATTAATTCTGTATATTATAAAAAAGAATTACAATAATATTTTCCGCCAAACTGCATAATAGTTTTTTGGCAAGGCAGATTCTCTTTTTCACATAACTAATGTATCTAATTAAAACATTTTATTTTACAGATCCATAGGTAGGTATGATAAAATCTGAATAGGTAGCTATTTACATTCAAATAATAATTATATGCAAAAAGGTTATTATACTATATCAAAACACCAAAAAAAATTCAATAATTATTGAAAAAAATAATTCAGTCCCTTGATAGAGAAACATCATTAAACTCTGGATTGTTAGAAATCGCCAAATCTGAATTTCTCTGATATTCTGGATCCACAATCTTTCAACTCTGGTGTCACTAGTAGAATTCCCTGTAAAACAAATAATAACATTGTATTACATGAATTATTAAATGGTCTTAATCATTTTCATAAAAGAAGCCGTCAGTCTAACATAATAAACACGAATTTGAGTAATGACTGCCATATGAGTAGAAAATGAAAACTAATTTGAATTCAAATGAAAGATACAGTTTGGAATGTTACTTGTTATTACCCTGATGTACCTATGTAATAACAAGTGATGCGTCATAAATACGGCTCACTTTTCTTCCAGTTATCACTAGATATGCTCGACATATTTAACCTATAAAATTTCAAGGCAAAACTTTATATTGACATATCTAACTTACCTTCATAAATTTACTATTAGCGACGGGGAAAAATGAGTGATCCGTATTATTTGACCGGATCATTAAATTGAATCGGTGACTCACGGTTCACGTTGCCACAACGATCCGCTCATGAACCAGACATCACTCTCACACTTTCTATCTCATATAAAATATATCGTTAGAATGCGATACACATACCGACTCATGGCAATCATCGATTCACAACTAATTCATTATGGTTCATAAAATCTAATTCATTGCGGTTCTTAAATATGTTAAGCAATTTTGACCGCAACATACTTTGAAAAACAAATACGTAACGTCTATAATTGAATATACTATTTTGAAGGCGATCTTCGATTCACGACTAATTCATTATGGTTCATAAAATATTTAAGCAATATTGACCATTAAGTACATTGAAATGCAAACATTTTAACGCCTACATTTGCATATCATATTTTGAATCGGTTTTGTTTTCTCTGTCATTCTACGTACATGTTATGTACGATAGATAAGGATAGCTATATTTGAATCATATTGAATCGAAGAGCGAATTGATGATCCGCATAAATTTCGTGAATCGATTTTAAAAGACAGGATCTTACAAAAATATCGAACTTTGCACCACTATTTACTATCTTTCCATTTCTCATTACACTATTCCTTGATACTAAGTCAATCATCAACTCCATCTGCTTCTTTGTACTCTTAATTTTGGATTTATCCTTAGGTATCCATAGCAAATAGCGCCGTACAAATTAGAAATGTTTCGGTTTTGGAGGTAAACGAGGTAAACTTTGTTTTAACCATAGAATACACTAACTAGTTTTGACAATAAAATCTCTTTTCTATGGTTTTGACGTTTTTAGGCTGTTGAATATTGCTAGAGAAATAAATTTTCGAATGTCTTGAATATATTATTTTTTGTGTCGCGGCAACACCGAAAATGTTTTTATTCACGGTGACTAAAATTTTTCGGGCGAATTCATTTTAGTCGGCCATTGTTTAAGACGAAATCAGAATACGAGTTTACGACGCTTGCGACTAAAATTTTATTCGGGACGTATAAAAACTAATTTTAGTCGGCAAATCTGAATCGGACATAATAAGTACCTACATATATAACAACAATGAATAAATAAAACCAGTTTTTATACACAAACCCTCTTTATATCTACATAAAATTTCTTTAGATCGATAATATCCGTATGTCTCTGCTCTGGCAACAGTTCGTTAAATCACTTAACGCCAAGATACGTATAGTGGTTTTGTGCGTAGGCCGTTCTTTTTTTTTGGTATATCACATTAAATCGATGAGTGGCTCTTATACAATCCGAATCATGTACTCTATCGACGAAATACTCCCTGTAGATCTGCTTCAATGCATTTCTCTTATATATAACATGTAGTGATGGGACATTTGCCTCGGTAAAGAGGCTAGTCGTGGGGTAGTCTCTGGGTTTATTTAAAATTATTTTTAAGATACTCCGCTGGATGATATAAAGGGGTTCGAGGTTAGTTTTATAAGCACCACCCCACGCTATAATCCCATATTGCATGACAGATTGAGCAAGTGCAAAATATATATTTTTCATCGCAGCAATGTCCAAGAAAGTCCTCAATCGATAGAATACATAAAATAATTTCCTCATTTTGCCAATCGTATTACTTATTTGCTCTTTCCACTTATTTTCTCTGTCAACATTAATACCCAAATATTTTATGTTTTTTTCATTAGGCAGAGCAATACATTTATCTTCATTACATTTATCAGATCCGGGACAGTTACTTGAATGTATTTTAATTAATATTTCCTCCGGAATAAGTTTCCTAGTTATTGCGAAAGGAACAACGCTAGTCTTAGTTGCATTGAGAGACAACAGATATCGATCGAACCATGACTTTACAATATTTATTTCAAAACTAGCTATTTCGGTAGCTTCATCCCATGAATTAGCCGCAGTAATCATGACCGTGTCATCAGCAAAAGATATTATTTTGGATTTTAAGTCCAATTCTAGTAGTCCATTAACATATATTAAAAACAAAACAGGACCTAATACCGTTCCCTGCGGAACTCCAAAACGCGATGAAACTGGTTCACTAATCACTTTTTTCAATTTCACGTGCTGTCTACGGCCATCTAAATAACTACACACCCACTCAACTGTGCAACCCGACATTCCTATATTCTTCAATTTTTGTATTAGTTTACTATGGCTAACACTGTCAAAGGCTTTCCGAAGGTCAACGAACACACCAAGACATTTTTTACCCTCATCAAGTGCTTCACTTACAACTGAAGTTAGTTTTGCCATAGCTTCACTAGAGCCTATGTTCTCTCTAAACCCAAATTGATTTGAACTAAAAAGCTTGATCTTTTTTGTATAGTTTAAAATCTGTCTCTTTACTACCTTTTCATAGATCTTAGCTACGTTAGACGTGAGAGCAATTGGTCTGTAATTCGAGATATCCATAGGATCACCTGATTTAAAAACAGGGGTGATTTGTGTAGTTTTATATATAGAAGGAAATATTCCATCTTTCATACTTATATTTATAATGAATGAAATCGGCTTAGCCAATAATGAAAGATTAGCTTTTAAAATCTCCACAGTAACACCATCAAATCCTGGTGCGGATCGTCCCCTCATATGCTTAATTATAGTCTCTATTTCTTGTGGGCTAGTCTCTTCATATTCATAAAAGTCACGTAGGGTCCTTTGGTTCTGATTGTCTTCATTGTTATCGTAGTCGCTTCTAATGCTTCGTGCAAGATTTACACCGACCAAACTAAAATACTCACTAAGGTGACGGCATAGGCTCCAAGGTACTTTTTGGAAGCTCATTACGCCTTACTCTTAAAAGTTACGTCTTCAACAAAAATATGTATTATTTTCTCATTATTTGTCTATACATTGGCCCGATACACTTTTTTTTTATTTGTGTACTTTGTTTATAGTATTTTTTTTAATAATACCTGTTTTCTCAGATTTTTTATCCATAACTCAAAACTTATAAGGCTTAGAAACATGAATGTTTCTTTAAATGATAGATAATTTATAAATCTAAACATTGGCTCGATACGTTTTCACACAATGTTCTCACTTTTTTGTATAATCAAATAAACCATAGTATTTTATGTAACTCTCGATTCAAATTCACTAACTTGGGAGCACACGATTGTAATCTTTAACGACGTACATTCTCATACAATAGTTTCAAATTTTGCATTTGACTCGCCTACATTGCCTTACCCTGCCCCTTAAATATATCAGCGCACCGTTTTGGTTCCTTTTTTACATCTAAAATAGTTTAATTGTAAGATATTTGAGATATAGGTATTACTAGTTTTAGATCTCTTGTTTATTATTTCATTGATTGTACTCCATACTCTTTTTATATCTTGTCCAGCTTCATTTATTCTGCTAGAATAATATTCAGATTTTACCATTTTTATTGCATTTGTTAATACATTACGATATCTCTCTAGCGGCATGATCAGATGGATAACGAAGGGATATTTTGTATAATTTTTCTCTTTCTCTTATCGAGTTAAGTAATCCATGCGTCATCCAGGTCTTAATTTTCCTATATTTAGATTTAATAATATTAGTATTCGCATCGTTTGCCACAATGGTAGATGTCTTTATATGTCCTTCCAATATTGAATGAAACGCAAGCGCACTCTCATCAGCACTAACCGCTTCGTACACTGACCACCATCTTTCAGATGCCAGCAGCTTGCAAATAGAATCCATATCAACTCTTGATCTTTTTGGTTTCTCTGTGTTCTCGTCATTATCAGAGCGTATCCCTTCAATTCGAAAAACAAATATAACAGTATGATGGTCCGTAATGTCGTTTTTCCAGTATATTGATGTAACATTTTGAATTTTATTTAATGCCACATTACTCCAAAAATGATCTAGACAAGAAGGGATTTGTCCATGTACCTCACGAGTGTATCGTGTTGTACACAATTTAAAATCTAATTCCATCATAAAATTTATGTAATTAAATTTATCAGAACCACTATAGTTGTCCGCTACATTAATATTAATATCTCCCGCCAATATAATATTCGTATGTTGTAGCTGTGTTATTGCAGTTTCCAAATATGTTAGCATTGTTTCAATATTTGATTCATGCGTTCTATATATAACGCGAATATACAAAAATCTTTACGATTAATCTTAAATTTGATCTGTAAACAGTTTATTAATGGTATTTTTATTTCAGTGATGGAGGTATTATATAGTCGCTCATTTAGGAATACAACAACACCGCTGTTTTTATTAATTACAAAAGAAGTCGCGCAGTACTTATAATTCGGTATATAGTAATCAGGACTAGCATCATTGATAAAAGCCTCAGTCAAAATTATACAGTCAGGTTTGTTATTTAAGCAATTTAAATAAACTGCAAATTCATCAAAGTTTTTTTGAATACTTCTGATATTCAGCTGTAGAATAATCAAATCATTCTCGGCCGAATTCAAAATTGTATTGCATTCTTCAAAAGTTTTACAATCTCTTTCATCAACGTTAAAATTATCCTCTATTGCTTCATGAATGTTATCGAAAATAAATTTTGTTTATCAGGTTGAAATCTTGACAGTATTTTTCCGCAATAGCTCAATAAGACGATACGTATTTTGCAATATTGTCCAAAACAAATACAAAAATCAATAAAATTAATTAATAATATTGGGCATGTAATATATGCATATATAATATAATATGCATTTAATACACAATAAGCCATAACAACATAATTCATACAATATATGTATCTTAGAGACGCTACTTGTTAGTAAAATAGCATTATATCGTATCACAATAATATAATATTACGAATATATCACAAAATAAAATGATTTTAGGATTATATGACCTTAGGTAACCAAACAGCATTATGATACAATAAACAAAGGGTATAATAATATAATACCTATAGGTATGACTGTAAGTTATTTCGCTATAGTTATTTATTAAATGAAACCGGGCCATAAGACAATGTCTGTAGTGTTTGCCGGTATTCATTTTAACGCAGTGTTCTACGCATGCGCAGTGGCCGTACCTATGCCCGATACCCCTCCACGGCCTCTCCTCGCTATTTATTGTAATATTTGTAACATTATGTGGGATTTCGGTTCCCGGTCGATAGCTCACTTGCATTACATCAAACACAGAAACTATTTTATAGTACACAGCAGAATTACAAGATAAATTAAAATTGATGTTGCGCATGGATAAAGTAATATTCACAGGTACACGAAATAAACAGCACTCTATGTTTAATACAACTTTTATATATCGTTTTTCCATAGTAATTAAAACAAAAAACATTACTCGATTCTCTTTTACGTATAATAAATTCAGGCTCTTAATATAAACATTAAAAATAAAACTTTTTACTGTGCTCCGCATACAATACCTTATATTTAGAATCATTTTTATGTTAATTATAGTAAAAAATGAACAACACACAATTTTATTAATATTCAATGTTTTGCGAGGAAAATTTATGTGCTCTTTTATACATGGAACATTTATTTTTATCAAATGCATTATGATCATATGAAATGTTTTTATATTTCCCATTTTCGACACAATTAACGCATTTAGGTTGTTGGTTTTTTGCATTGCATTTCCCATATTTATGCTCACCTCCGCAATGAAAACACCTGGCCGGTTTGTCAATATATATCAAATGTTTATATATATATCAAATGTTTATCTCTCAACAGAATAGAATTCAGAGCAGAAACTGTCCGTACCAAAAACCTCCTTTGAACTAACAAAATGAAAGTACTCCGAAGCATCACTGGCAAAACCCGTTATGATTAAAGTTCGAAACAAGTAAAGTCCGAAGAGTGTGCGAAGTTGAGGATCGACAGATTAGAAGGAACTAACGTGTGTCAAGAATGACAGACTCAAAAACTATCAAAGTGGCCAGGGATAAGGTTCCTCAAGAAAACAGACCTCCAGGTCGCCCTCCCAAGAGATGGAAGAACAGCTGACAGTCCATGACACAGAAGGAGAGCTGACGCAGGACATGAACAGGCCAGCAGGCCTAAAAAGAGGGGAAGAAGTAGTTTTTTTTTACTATGTAAATAATGATTGATATGACCAGTTTATAAAGATCAAATTCCTCAGGGCGGATGCAAATTCCAAAGGACAATATCCTCTATAGAGTATAGTGTTGGAAGGGGCGGGGAGAGAATAAGTGTCAAGTCACAACAATACAATATAATGTAACTTTATGTATACTAATAATAAAGGAATGTTTTACAGAAAAGATTCAAGTATAGGTAGGTACATACTTACATTTATAGTTAAATAATGTTCCAATAACTTGTTCATATTGAGATCTCATGTTTAACTGTAAAATAATCTGTAGAAGTCTCACAACACAATCTACTTGATGTCTATTTAGAGCATTCATTGTCATTGTTGTTACCCTAAAATAATACATTGGTTAATATTAAGTAAGTAAGTACTGACAATAATAATCATAGTTGATAAACCATATAACCATTTTCAGTTGCCGTTACTACATATGTCGACACAGTTGTGTAGACACTAATGTATTGTAGTTTAAACATAATCTGGTCGCAAAGTGCACACGGTAAAAAATTGTATTTGACATCCATTTACATTCGCATAATGTGGTCGCGATCTAGTCACAAAGTTACCACACAAAGTCAACATGTGTTGACGTGTTACCAAAAGCAGTCACAAAAGTTACTGAATTTACAAAATGGCTTCACGTCCTTTTTTGCTTAGAGTTACTTTCAAAGTTTTAGGAACCTAACAACATTATTTTTTTTAATCATACGCTAACAAGAGAATTTACAAACAAAAATTTATCATAAAAATTATATGAACGATTTTGTTAGACGAAGAAAGACCTTGATACACAAGAATCATTCAAATTGGTTTATTTTCGATGCATGAACATATATGAAAAAAACGTGATAACCTAATCAAAAAAATGCTTACATAAAATAGACTCTTATTTAGAAGGATGATCAGAACCATTACTTGGACTACGAATCCAGATTTATAACCTTCAAAAACCTGTACAAATTGGCTGTCAAAAAACTGCGATTTTTAGGACTTTTTTGTTCTTTTTAAACAATTTCATCTTAACATTTTTTTTTGTAAAAATTAAATTTACTAAAAATTTAAATATTTTTACTCTCCACACTATGGAATAGGGGAGAGTCATGATTTCGCAAAATTTAAGCGTATTTTTTTTACATCAATTTCTCAATGGGTATCATGTAGAGAATGCACACTATGAGTTTCGTCGTGATGTGTTTGTGTGTATGGCGTATACGCTGTACGCCGTACGCCGTAGCATTTATCTTTTTTGTGTCCTCTCTACAGCCCAAACTATAAGTCTGATCGACTTCATATTAACATCATATGTGTAAAGTGCAAAGACCTAGAGCTGATTAGTTTTCCATAGACAACTTTTGATTTCTTCTCTATGAATTCATCATTTACGTTGTTTTTTTTTTGTGTCCTCTCTGCAGCCCAAACTATAAGTCCGATTGACTTCATATTGATATCACATGTGTTAAGTCCATAAACTTAGAGCTGATTAGTTTTCCATAGACAACGGTTCATTTTTTCCCAATGTTTCTTTATGATTTCATCTATTAAAACTGAAAAAATGCTCTCACGACCTGGAAATTAGAGATATTTTAATTTGGTTTCAACTATTTATACAACACCAAGAATCTTCATAAAATTGTATTCAAAGTTGGTCAATGTTAAAAGAAAAATATTCAACGGTTTCAAAAATTATATTTTATTTAATGGATATTTGTATGAAACTTATATGTAACAAGAGAATTTTTTTATATTTGGCAATGATCAGTTCATTGATTTCATATTGATAGAAGAATATTAATAGCTTGAACTTAGAACTGATTAGCTTTTCATAGATATCATATAATTTCTTCATATGATATCACGTCTAAACATTGTCAAAATGCTCTAACGCTCTTTGAAACAAAATTTATCTGCTTTTTTTAAAATATTTCATACAACATAAGCAGTCTTCACTATACTGCATTAATAGTTTATCTATCTTAACATAAAAATATACTATCGGAAGAAAATTTATATTCCTGGTAGTAACATTTAGTATGAATAAAAATGTAATTAGATAAATTTCTATGTATGGAAACGTTTAGTAATTTGATTTCATGTTATAATGTAAAGAGCTTGAACATAGAACTGATTAGCTTTCCATAAATAACAAAAAAAATCTTCATATGATATCACCTGTCAAAATTTGGAAAATGCTCTCGCGTTCTTTAGAACAAAATTTATCTGCTTTTTTTAAAATATTTCATACAACATAAGCATTCTTCACTATACTGCATTAATAGTTTGTTTATCTTAACATAAAAATATACTATCGGAAGAAAATTTATATTCCTGATAGTAACATTTAGTATGAATAAAAATGTAATTAGATAAATTTCTATGTATGGAAACGTGTAGTAATTTGATTTCATGATATAATGTAAAGAGCTTGAACATAGAACTGATTAGCTTTCCATAAATAACAAAAAAAATCTTCATATAATATCACGTGTCAAAATTTTGAAAATGCTCTCGCGTTCTTTAAAACAAAATTTATCTGCTTTTTTTAAAATATTTCATACAACATAAGCATTCTTCACTATACTGCATTAATATTTTGTTTATCTTAACATAAAAATATACTATCGGAAGAAAATTTATATTCCTGGTAGTAACATTTAGTATGAATAATAATGTAATTAGTTAAATTTCTATGTATGGAAAAGTTCAGTAATTTGATTTCATGTTATAATGTAAAGAGCTTGAACATAGAACTGATTAGCTTTCCATAAATAACAAAAAAAATCTTCATATAATATCACGTGTCAAAATTTTGAAAATGCTCTCGCGTTCTTTAAAACAAAATTTATCTGCTTTTTTTAAAATATTTCATACAACATAAGCATTCTTCACTATAGTGCATTAATAGTTTGTTTATCTTAACATAAAAATATACTATCGGAAGAAAATTTATATTCCTGGTAGTAACATTTAGTATGAATAAAAATGTAATTAGATAAATTTCTATGTATGGAAAAGTTCAGTAATTTGATTTCATGTTATAATGTAAAGAGCTTGAACATAGAACTGATTAGCTTTCCATAAATAACAAAAAATTTCTTCATATGATATCACCTGTCAAAATTTGGAAAATGCTTTCGCGTCCTTTAAAACAAAATTTATCTGCTTTTATTAAAATATTTCATACAACATAAGCATTCTACACCATACTGCAATAATAGTTTGTCTATCTTAACATAAAAATATACTGTCGATAGAAAATTTATTTTCCTGGTAGTAAAATTTAGTATGAATAAAAATGTATATAATAAGATAAATTTCTTATGTATGGAAAAGTTCAGTAATTTGATTTCATGTTATAATGTAAAGAGCTTGAACATAGAACTGATTAGCTTTCCATAAATAACAAAAAATTTCTTCATATGATATCACCTGTCAAAATTTGGAAAATGCTTTCGCGTCCTTTAAAACAAAATTTATCTGCTTTTATTAAAATATTTCATACAACATAAGCATTCTACACCATACTGCAATAATAGTTTGTCTATCTTAACATAAAAATATACTGTCGATAGAAAATTTATTTTCCTGGTAGTAAAATTTAGTATGAATAAAAATGTATATAATAAGATTAATTTCTTATGTATGGAAAAGTTCAGTAATTTGATTTCATGTTATAATGTAAAGAGCTTGAACATAGAACTGATTAGCTTTCCATAAATAACAAAAAATTTCTTCATATGATATCACCTGTCAAAATTTGGAAAATGCTTTCGCGTCCTTTAAAACAAAATTTATCTGCTTTTATTAAAATATTTCATACAACATAAGCATTCTACACCATACTGCAATAATAGTTTGTCTATCTTAACATAAAAATATACTGTCGATAGAAAATTTATTTTCCTGGTAGTAAAATTTAGTATGAATAAAAATGTATATAATAAGATAAATTTCTTATGTATGGAAAAGTTCAGTAATTTGATTTCATGTTATAATGTAAAGAGCTTGAACATAGAACTGATTAGCTTTCCATAAATAACAAAAAATTTCTTCATATGATATCACCTGTCAAAATTTGGAAAATGCTTTCGCGTCCTTTAAAACAAAATTTATCTGCTTTTATTAAAATATTTCATACAACATAAGCAGTCTTCACTATACTGCATTAATAGTTTATCTATCTTAACATAAAAATATACTATCGGAAGAAAATTTATATTCCTGGTAGTAACATTTAGTATGAATAAAAATGTAATTAGATAAATTTCTATGTATGGAAACGTTTAGTAATTTGATTTCATGTTATAATGTAAAGAGCTTGAACATAGAACTGATTAGCTTTCCATAAATAACAAAAAAAATCTTCATATGATATCACCTGTCAAAATTTGGAAAATGCTCTCGCGTTCTTTAGAACAAAATTTATCTGCTTTTTTTAAAATATTTCATACAACATAAGCATTCTTCACTATACTGCATTAATAGTTTGTTTATCTTAACATAAAAATATACTATCGGAAGAAAATTTATATTCCTGATAGTAACATTTAGTATGAATAAAAATGTAATTAGATAAATTTCTATGTATGGAAACGTGTAGTAATTTGATTTCATGATATAATGTAAAGAGCTTGAACATAGAACTGATTAGCTTTCCATAAATAACAAAAAAAATCTTCATATAATATCACGTGTCAAAATTTTGAAAATGCTCTCGCGTTCTTTAAAACAAAATTTATCTGCTTTTTTTAAAATATTTCATACAACATAAGCATTCTTCACTATACTGCATTAATATTTTGTTTATCTTAACATAAAAATATACTATCGGAAGAAAATTTATATTCCTGGTAGTAACATTTAGTATGAATAATAATGTAATTAGTTAAATTTCTATGTATGGAAAAGTTCAGTAATTTGATTTCATGTTATAATGTAAAGAGCTTGAACATAGAACTGATTAGCTTTCCATAAATAACAAAAAAAATCTTCATATAATATCACGTGTCAAAATTTTGAAAATGCTCTCGCGTTCTTTAAAACAAAATTTATCTGCTTTTTTTAAAATATTTCATACAACATAAGCATTCTTCACTATAGTGCATTAATAGTTTGTTTATCTTAACATAAAAATATACTATCGGAAGAAAATTTATATTCCTGGTAGTAACATTTAGTATGAATAAAAATGTAATTAGATAAATTTCTATGTATGGAAAAGTTCAGTAATTTGATTTCATGTTATAATGTAAAGAGCTTGAACATAGAACTGATTAGCTTTCCATAAATAACAAAAAATTTCTTCATATGATATCACCTGTCAAAATTTGGAAAATGCTTTCGCGTCCTTTAAAACAAAATTTATCTGCTTTTATTAAAATATTTCATACAACATAAGCATTCTACACCATACTGCAATAATAGTTTGTCTATCTTAACATAAAAATATACTGTCGATAGAAAATTTATTTTCCTGGTAGTAAAATTTAGTATGAATAAAAATGTATATAATAAGATAAATTTCTTATGTATGGAAAAGTTCAGTAATTTGATTTCATGTTATAATGTAAAGAGCTTGAACATAGAACTGATTAGCTTTCCATAAATAACAAAAAATTTCTTCATATGATATCACCTGTCAAAATTTGGAAAATGCTTTCGCGTCCTTTAAAACAAAATTTATCTGCTTTTATTAAAATATTTCATACAACATAAGCATTCTACACCATACTGCAATAATAGTTTGTCTATCTTAACATAAAAATATACTGTCGATAGAAAATTTATTTTCCTGGTAGTAAAATTTAGTATGAATAAAAATGTATATAATAAGATTAATTTCTTATGTATGGAAAAGTTCAGTAATTTGATTTCATGTTATAATGTAAAGAGCTTGAACATAGAACTGATTAGCTTTCCATAAATAACAAAAAATTTCTTCATATGATATCACCTGTCAAAATTTGGAAAATGCTTTCGCGTCCTTTAAAACAAAATTTATCTGCTTTTATTAAAATATTTCATACAACATAAGCATTCTACACCATACTGCAATAATAGTTTGTCTATCTTAACATAAAAATATACTGTCGATAGAAAATTTATTTTCCTGGTAGTAAAATTTAGTATGAATAAAAATGTATATAATAAGATAAATTTCTTATGTATGGAAAAGTTCAGTAATTTGATTTCATGTTATAATGTAAAGAGCTTGAACATAGAACTGATTAGCTTTCCATAAATAACAAAAAATTTCTTCATATGATATCACCTGTCAAAATTTGGAAAATGCTTTCGCGTCCTTTAAAACAAAATTTATCTGCTTTTATTAAAATATTTCATACAACATAAGCATTCTACACCATACTGCAATAATAGTTTGTCTATCTTAACATAAAAATATACTGTCGATAGAAAATTTATTTTCCTGGTAGTAAAATTTAGTATGAATAAAAATGTATATAATAAGATAAATTTCTTATGTATGGAAAAGTTCAGTAATTTGATTTCATGTTATAATGTAAAGAGCTTGAACATAGAACTGATTAGCTTTCCATAAATAACAAAAAATTTCTTCATATGATATCACCTGTCAAAATTTGGAAAATGCTTTCGCGTCCTTTAAAACAAAATTTATCTGCTTTTATTAAAATATTTCATACAACATAAGCATTCTACACCATACTGCAATAATAGTTTGTCTATCTTAACATAAAAATATACTGTCGATAGAAAATTTATTTTCCTGGTAGTAAAATTTAGTATGAATAAAAATGTATATAATAAGATAAATTTCTTATGTATGGAAAAGTTCAGTAATTTGATTTCATGTTATAATGTAAAGAGCTTGAACATCGAACTGATTAGCTTTTCATAAATAACAAAAATTTCTTCATATGATATTACGTGTCAAAATTGTCAAAATGCTCTAACGTCCTTTAAAACAAAATTTATCTGCTTTTATTAAAATATTTCATACAACATTAGAATTCTTCACCATACTGCATTAATAGTTTGTCTATCTTAACATGAAAATATACTATCGTTAGAAAATTTATATTCTTGGTAGTAAAATTTAGAATGAATAAAATATTTCATTGTCAATATTTGTGGTGTGGAGAGTTTAGTGTTGGCCACAACCCACTCGTTTTTTTATATAAATGATACAGTTACCGAGACATGGTTTTTCAAAAATTTACCCTTTTTTATAAAATATGAAAAATTTAAGATTTCTTCGTCTTTCAAATTGGATTCTGGCTAAATGACACGTCCTATAGAAAAATTAAAACTAATTTTCGGACAAAACGAGGACTATTATCAAGCTTATTTGATAATACTGCCACTAAGGCTAGGTTGTTTCAACAAAAGTATTTATTTATTTATTTAATGTAGCTTCTCGGGCAACTAACAGGTACTATGTCAAATAATTATTTAACACGCACCCAATAACAAGTTGCCACATTCTGGAGACTTACGATATTAATCGTCTCACAGATCCAAACTGAAAACACAATTAAAAATTGTGTCTCCACCGGGAATCGAACCCGGGACCCTTGGACCAGCAGTCAGATACCCAACCAACTGAGCCACAAAGGCCAACAAAAGTATCGGTAATAGTATAGTTTAAATACTTTGACTACATAAAATTGTTCAAAATAGCGTTGTTTAACAGCAATAGATTTCATTATACAACCAGAAGTTTTGAACAATTTTATGAAATCAAATTATTTTAACTATGTATATTTTCACTTTAATTTTTGTACAAGAAACACAGCCTAAGAGTCAATTTCCTACCGAGGAGGCCCGCCTTTTCATGTAGATGATTCAAACCTCAAGCATTTGAGAGGCGTCCAGTTGCAAATTTTTCAAAGTCAGTCGCAAACGTATTCTCGTAGCGGTAAAGCTGGCTGCATAGAATACACTACTGGCTGGCTGTGAGCCCTACCTTAGAAGTTCAGCGTAGCGATGCTTCTCAGCTAGTTATTAATAAAACATGAAAATAAATCCATTTTTGCGCCCCTAATTTGCACTCTAGGCAGTTGCTTATTTCGCCTGTATGATAGCGTCAACATATTACATATATTTTTATTCATAGACGGAATCATTTTGGTTGTTAACTCGTGAGTGCATTTTTAATATTTAAACAGTTGGAGTAGGTGATGATTTTTGTACTCATATTATGTTCAGTAACATGGTTACCACACAGTTACCAGAATGTGAACAAAGTTGACACATTGTTAGCAATTGTTTTCAGTTGGAACTGTTACCACACTACGACTACTTGTGACTACTTTGAAAATTCTGAGACCGAAAATGGTTATATGGGAAATGATACTATACAACAATATCAATACATAGGTATTACTAGTTAGGAGTGGGGACCTACTCCCCCGCACTGCGACCATGTTTGATCTATTGTGCACTAATACATACTATACAACTATATCAATACATAGGTAGATTGAAGTACTCACGATTCACAAACAACTTTCCTTAATGGTTCATATTCAAGGAATAATTCATTTGCCAATTGTTGGTCACCGAACCATTCACTCAACCAACACGCTTCCCATAAATATACAATAGGATTCCAATCTTCCCATATCTCACCAAATTGTATCAAATATTTCCTCATTATCACGACAGAAGCTTCAGAGTGGTGAGAAACAGAGTCAGTTATTAAAAATTTCAACATATTTAATATTGTAGTTCTTATATTATTATTATTTTTATATAAAACAATAAACATTTTTAATGCCTTTTCAACATTTCCCTTCATCCAATATGCTTTGGCTAAATAATGCTCAAATCCAAAATTAGTATCTTTTATATTCGGTTCAACTTCTGCAGTCAATGCGATTAAAGAGGAGACCATTTTAATATTTCCATTCAGAGAATATGCATTCAATGTTTCCAACAATACTTCAAGTGATGGACATCTTTGATTGATATGACATTGTGAAATGAGATAAGTAACATTATAAATTTCTTCGGAATCCAAAGCACTCAATATCAGTGAATCTATTTGTTGTGTTGTAAATTTGCAAATATCAATATCCAACTTATTGCACTTTGATAGATGGTTTAATTTCAACTTAAAATCCATTTTCCATACATTATCATACAATGATGCATTATGATCTCTGACAATGATCTGCTTTTGTCTTAAAGATACCCATTTTCTTGTTTGCTCATTGACTAATTGCTCAGTAAAATCGTCCAACATACACACTGTTGTTAACACTTTGTCGTTAGGATGTATACCACAAACACTGCTTTGAAGAATACATTTAAAATTACATAATAATCTGGATTTTCGAATAACTGATGTTAAGAATAAGGCATTTTGAAACGAAATCATACCAAGTGTGAGTATTTTCATCCTAGAGCAATATAGTTACTGTAAAATAGATACTACATGTTACACACCAAGTTAAACTAATTTATGAGAGAAATTACGACCATACTGACAATGTCTGACAACTGACTATCACTATAGTGACAGATAAATAATATTAATTTGAGGTTATGTCATAGAACATAGAATACACAACCTTTGACTTAATAGTATTGGACTACGCGCAAAGGCGTTTTGCTTGGCAGGTTTTCGGCAAACAATATGATTTATATGGAAAAGCCACGTGACTGCAGTGTACTAATAACGGCAAAGCATATTTTCATACAAAAACACTAATTATATAATTGAAATTACCGGTTAGTTTATGCTCGAACGGAATAAATTTTAATTGATTTTGAAAGTTTTTAGTTAATATAAAATGGTAAATGTATTTTTTGTGGCATAACCTATATTTATTCACATCCTACTAATTGTTTATAAATCCATCTATTTGAGATCCATATTATTTTTCGTTATATAGAATAATCTACTCTTAATAAAAATAATTGATCAATATACATATTTTTAATTTTAATAGATGACTTGCAAAGTCGGAATAGATACTTTGGACAGTTTACTTTCCCCAAAATAATTTTCGTAGCAAGAAGCTTATAAATATCATTTTTTACTGGGCTTTATTTGTAAAAGGCTCGTTAACAATGAATTGTTTGTTTTTCTTTTGATCGCAATGATGTATTTGTCAATAGGCCCCTCGGAAATCTCAAATAAAATTAATTATTACTAATATAATTTTAATTTACGATACTAAAACGCCAAGAAAATCAAATTACAGAATCTATTCATGGTTAAGTCTATATAAAATATGCACGAACAAAAATCTTATGCAATGATGCACCGGCTTAGAATGGTTTTTCCACACTTTTCTTACTATTGTTTTCGTGTGTCTCTTGAGAGACGGGTAATTGAAAATACAAGAGGCAAAATAACATCTCACATAGTTCAGCAATGAGGTTTACCACCTTTATACGTCGTAGCTATACTTTTGTGGCACATTTTAACTAATAAAATAAAATTACAAATTACTTTGTTTACACCACTAGTGAGTATTTAGATATAGTTAACTAGTTGCGGAGCTGACCCGCTCCAGCGCCCTCTGGATTTGCAGTTTTTGCAGTCTAGAGGAAAACGAACGACGAACAATCCAGAGGGCCTTGCCCGCTCCCTCATCAGAACAAACTAATACTAAAACTTAAAACTATGTAACGAACGTGTGTAGTGTTATTGCAGTTAGGGGGAGGAGTTATAAGTGCGTGTGGGTGGTAGTGGAAAGATATTGAACAGGGGCGTCCGGTTTAAATTTATTTGATTATTAATTATTGCTTCTTTTTTATTTATCGATTTTTGTATCTCCAAAGCCTCCAAGTTGTCAAGTCTTGGACCCTCCTTATTTATATGTAAGATTTTAACACCCGTTTCTTTGTCAAATGAATGGCTACTGTTTATTAAGTGATTGGCGAACTCGGAAAAATTATCACTTTTTAGACACCTCGTGTGTTCTTTAATTCTTATTTCAAAGTTTCGGCCAGTTTTACCAATGTAAAAGGCCGGTCAATCACTACAATTCAATTTATACACACCAGAATTACTCAATATTTTATTTTTATCTTTGTTGTTACCCAAGAATCTATCCACATTATTATTTGCATAATACGCCGGTTTTATGTCTGACGGTAAATCTTTAGCTATCAAGGAGTTTAATGTATCATTAACGTGTAACATTCGACGCCATTTTTGTTCATCTACATTATTGACTTCCCTACCATTGTATAGATACTTAACTCTAGTTTCCTTTTTTTGTATTTTATTCATAATATTATCTATAATTTCTATATCATATCCATTGTTTAATGCGATTTGTTTAATAGTTTTTAATTCTTTGTTAAAATTCTCATTTGTCATAGGAACATTTAATAACCGATATAACATTGAATAAAAAGCAGATAACTTATGTGATGTAGGATGATTAGATAAATTATGTATAACTGTGTCGGTATATGTAGGTTTACGGTAAATACTAAAATCATTAAAATCATTAAATGTTATTCTTCAAAGTTAATGTTAAATCAAGAAAATTCAAAGTATAATTATTATCTATTTCAAGGGTAAATTGTATATTTTTGTGGAATGAACTAATTAAATTGAGGAACATGTTTAATTGTCGGACACTTCCCGTCCAAATGCAAAAGACATCATCCACATATCGTCTCCACAGTGCTACATATTTTAGTAATGGTGATGTACAGTTCAAGATCTTATTTTCCAAATGGTCGACAAAGATATTAGCGATTAAAGGACTTGCGGGTCCTCCCATTGGGAGACCCTCTTTCTACTTGTATAGAATATTGTTGTATTGAAAATAATTTTGATCTAGACATAAATTGAATAAACGTTCTAAATCACTCTTTAAGTCAGGCGATAAATCTGAATGCAAAAATATCTCCTTAATTAATAATTTACTTTCTGTTATTGGTACATTAGTGAATAGGCTTACGATATCAAATGACACTAATCGCGCGTTATTAGGGAATATCTTATTTTTAAGGTCATTTACTAGTTGTAACGAATTGCTAATGGCATAGGTAGGCTTAAATAAATTGCTATTGTTAACTATTGATATTATTGCTAACTATTGATATTATTAAACATTTATTTCTACCAAATGTGCTTGAGATCAAATGTAATTCCAAAATACATAAAGTGTAGATTCAGAAAATCATGTAAAATGTATAGTGAAAGTGCAAAAAACAAAGCGGAAAAAGCGTGGTTAAAAGAAGATCTGAAAAGTGCATTCAAAAATCGCAACAACATTAAGCTTCGCCTAAAAGTGTTACACACTGAGTTAACGCATGAACTACATCCAGTCGAATGGGACTTACTAGATGATAAAGTTCGTCAATTCGCAAGTGCAGATGCATTCAGGAAAAAAACTGTGATAAAGAAAAAACTTAATAATCTCATTCATAACAATAATAAATTGAATAATACAACAACGCCTGATAATACCATTCAATTCTATGATCGTGTCGTCAACCTCTCTCAACATAAATTTCATAACGAAGAATTAGATCTACTTTCAAAAGGCCTAAAATATAATCTCCATTATTCACATAATAATATAAATGTCGCAATTGAAAATTTAGCAGTCGATTTAGAAACAGCGTTCAAAAATCAATCCAGAGAATTTCACTACAAATGTGCGAAAACCTTAAAAAACAAACACCTGCCAAATAATAATAAAAAGAAATATTTCAACAAAAATGAGATTCAAGTAATAAAAAACATTCGTACTGCGATAAATGAAAAGAACTTAATCTTAACTAAAGCAGATAAGGGAAATACAGCAGTAATTATGGAGAAATGTGAATACGATAAAAAAATTAATGACTTTCTACAAGACAATAACTTTCAAGTGTTATCTAAGGACCCAACAAACAATTACCAAGAAAAAGTTAAAAGTGCAATAAAATCGTGTAATAGTGATATAATCAAAAACACATATAAATCTCGGGTTTTTCTAATGAATCCGAAACCCCCAAAACTTTATGGCCTATTGAAATTACACAAAGAAAATAAACCTATTAGACCTGTGGTATCATATTACAATGCTCCAACATTTAAATTAGCATCAACAATAATATCAATAGTTAACAATAGCAATTTATTTAAGCCTACCTATGCCATTAGCAATTCGTTACAACTAGTAAATGACCTTAAAAATAAGATATTCCCTAATAACGCGCGATTAGTGTCATTTGATATCGTAAGCCAATAACAGAAAGTAAATTATTAATTAAGGAGATATTTTTGCATTCAGATTTATCGCCTGACTTAAAGAGTGATTTAGAACGTTTATTCAATTTATGTCTAGATCAAAATTATTTTCAATACAACAATATTCTATACAAGCAGAAAGAGGGTCTCCCAATGGGAGGACCCGCAAGTCCTTTAATCGCTAATATCTTAGTCGACCATTTGGAAAATAAGATCTTGAACTGTACATCACCATTACTAAAATATGTAGCACTGTGGAGACGATATGTGGATGATGTCTTTTGCATTTGGACGGGAAGTGTCCGACAATTAAACATGTTCCTCAATTTAATTAATTCATTCCACAAAAATATACAATTTACCCTTGAAATAGTTAATAATTATACTTTGAATTTTCTTGATTTAACATTAACTTTGAAGAATAACATAATCGATATTAGTATTTACCGTAAACCTACATATACCGACACAGTTATACATAATTTATCTAATCATCCTACATCACATAAGTTATCTGCTTTTTATTCAATGTTATATCGGTTATTAAATGTTCCTATGACAAATGAGAATTTTAACAAAGAATTAAAAACTATTAAACAAATCGCATTAAACAATGGATATGATATAGAAATTATAGATAATATTATGAATAAAATACCAAAAAAGGAAACTAGAGTTAAGTATCTATACAATGGTAGGGAAGTCAATAATGTAGATGAACAAAAATGGCGTCGAATGTTGATTCGTGCTTGGACCATATTATGGTGAAATCCAAAGATTCGTTTTTACCTAAGGCAGCCGTGGTGTCAATTGACATAACCGACCACCTCCCGACTTTCTATGGTCATAGTTATATTACGAGTGACGACGTTTGTAACTCTAGTAACAATAAACGTATAAAAGTCGATTATTCTAAGCTCAAATCTTTAATTTCGGTAGAATCATGGCATAATGTTTTCTCTTCCCATGATCCCAATGATGCATTATATCAATTTTATCATGTACTCAATGAGCATACTAACTCTTGTAAAATTGTAAAATCTCTACCCAAAAGTAAACACAAGAAAATACAACCCTGGATTACTCGCGGCATAATTGTGTCTATACATCACCGAAATAAATTATTTATTGAATTAAAAAAACATGAAAAATTCTGTCAGTTGAATAACATGTCCGTTTCATCACAGATTAGACAGAGTTTTATTACTTATCGAAATATGTTGAATTTATTAATTAAGAAATGTAAACAAGAATATTATAATAATGAACTAACTAAGGCAAAGAATGATCCGAAAAGAACTTGGAAAATAATAAATGAAATAGCATCAAGGAAGAGGAAAGAATGTATATCTATCAATAAAATTGAACATAATAATGAATTTGTTACAGACAGTCACAAAATTCCTGATATATTTAACAGATACTTCACAAACATTGCGACAGACCTTCTTTCTAGTATGTCTATGACCAACAATACAGTAACAGACTCACCTACGGATTCGAGTAGTACTAATACAAACATGGCAAACCTGACGGAATTTAACTGTATTACAGAAGAGGAAGTAATTTCAATGATAAATGAACTAAAAACCTACACAGCTGTAGGACCTGATAATATTTGCGTAGAAACCCTTAAACAAATTAAACAGCACATAGCTAAACCAATTAGGTATATTTTTAATCTTTCACTAGAGAAAGCTATATTCCCAAATGTACTCAAAATCTCTAGTATAACACCAATACACAAAGGTGGTGCACGACACTTAACTAATAATTATAGACCTATTGCACTCATTTCACAAATCGCAAAAATATTTGAAAAGCTCATTAAAATGCGATTAATACATTACTTACAAAAGCACAACATTCTATCTAAAAATCAATTCGGATTTAGAGCTAACTTGGGCACTGATGATACATTGTATATGCTTACCAAACACGTACATGAGGAACTAGACAGAGGAAAGAAAACACTTTCAATATTTTTGGACTTAAAGAAAGCATTCGACACAGTTAACCATAATGTACTTATTAAACGCTTGCATAAAAATGGAATAAAAGGAAAATGTTTGTCTTTATTAGAAAATTACTTAAATATGAGATTCCAAAAAACAAAAATTGGTTACGATTACAGCTCCGAGCAAAAGGTCATCCACGGAGTCCCACAGGGTACAGTACTCGGACCGATACTCTTTCTTATTTACATCAACGAACTGTGTAATGCCGATATCCCTGGTATAATACTGTCTTATGCTGACGATACCTCTATCACTGTAAGTGGAAAAACTTGGCGTGAAACATTTGCTAACGCAGATACTTGTTTGCGGGTTGTAAAAACATGGCTGAATAAAAGTTTACTCTCTTTGAACTGTGAAAAAACCCTCTACGTCCCATTTTATACTAATAGTAGATCGGCGCCCACCTGTAACACTGTCCTTAGATTCCATAACAATGACTGTGATAACAATTGCTCCAGATGTGTAGAGGTCAAGACAGAAAGCTCCACTAAATATTTAGGTATCATCATTGATTCACATTTAAGGTGGGACAATCATGTAAACTACTTGTGTAAAAAAATAAGATACTTGGGGTATATATTTAAAAGATTACTTGGTATTGTCAAAACTGACATAGTCAAAATGACATACTACAGTTTGGTACAATCTATGTTGACTTATGGCATGATTGCATGGGGAGGAGTATTGGACAGTCATATTGCTCCATTAGAAATTGTACAAAGAATGATAATTAAAAAAATGTACAACAAACCTCCCAGATATCCCACTAAACAATTATTTAAAGAGAGTGGATTATTTAATCTAAGGAAACTGTATATACTACAATGTCTTAAGTTTATTCACAAAAAGAAAGAAATTTTCATGTTAAATTCACAAAATCGTACCAGTGACCGTCTGAATAGTATTTACAAAGTTCCTAATTGCAATAAGAGATCGACACAGAGACATTCTGTATTTATAGCTCCCAGATCATACAATATGTTGCCATTGTCTCTTAAGTCTTTAAATTGCCATTCAAAATATGTGAGTCATCTTAAGACATGGCTTAAGAACAATGACAACATTCAAGATTTCTTTTTATGATTTCTTTTTTTTTGTTCTTCTCTCTTCTGTCTTTTTCTATGTGTTTATCTCTTTTGATTATCTATATTTTACTTTTGTGTCATCATATATCTGTTTACTTTTATGTATTTTACTTCATTGCTTTTTATGATTTGTTCTAATATAAGTGGGTACATACTTATTTTACCCTACTATCATCATTAACTGTTTACTTTTAATTTATGGATTTTGCTATTTTATGATTTAACGCTTTTTTGTGATCAGAATATTGTTTACTTGCAATTTGTATAATTTTCTTTATCACCATTTAGGTAGGTACTTATGATTTTTCAACTTGCGTTGTCTAAAAACTGTTTAATTGTAACGCGCAACCAACATCTTCCTTTGTAAATTTTATTTAGGTATACCCACATACAGGCTAAGCCTTGTGGGATTTTTGGTGTAATGTGTAATATGATCTGTCTAATATGTGTGTATGTTTTTTTTTTGCATCTATTTATATTATGCTATGTACCGAAAATTTGTTTAATAAATAAAAAAAAAAAAAAAAAAATGTTACACGTTAATGATACATTAAACTCCTTGATAGCTAAAGATTTACCGTCAGACATAAAACCGGCGTATTATACAAATAATAATGTGGGTAGATTCTTGGGTAACAACAAAGATAAAAATAAAATATTGAGTAATTCTGGTGTGTATAAATTGAATTGTAGTGATTGTCCGGCCTTTTACATTGGTAAAACTGACCGAAACTTTGAAATAAGAATTAAAGAACACATGAGGTGTCTAAAAAGTGATAATTTTTCCGAGTTCGCCAATCACTTAATAAACAGTAGCCATTCATTTGACAAAGAAACGGGTGTTAAAATCTTACATATAAATAAGGAGGGTCCAAGACTTGACAACTTGGAGGCTTTGGAGATACAAAAATCGATAAATAAAAAAGAAGCAATAATTAATAATCAAATAAATTTAAACCGGACGCCCCTGTTCAATATCTTTCCACTACCACCCACACGCACTTATAACTCCTCCCCCTAACTGCAATAACACTACACACGTTCGTTACATAGTTTTAAGTTTTAGTATTAGTTTGTTCTGATGAGGGAGCGGGTCAGCTCCGCAACTAGTTAACTATATCTAAATACTCACTAGTGGTGTAAACAAAGTAATTTGTAATTTTATTTTATTAGGTTTACCACCAATTATGAATGTTGCATTTAAGATAATACATACCCACACATCTGTCGCTGGTTACCCCATATTGTGGGATATGCCGTTATTATATGAATGAAAACGACAATCTTTTTTTGTAATGTAATGTAAGGTTGCAAATAAATAAATATAAGTATTATATACCTATTCCTACGTGTTTTTAGACAATTTTTTGTGTTTGAAACATCGAGTAATAAGTAGATGTATAAATTAAAAAAAATAATCGATTAAAATTTAATAAAACATTTGTTTTGATAAGTAGTATGCAATCATAGTATTGAATCAGTGTTTTTCAAATCGAAATCGACCGCTACTCAATAAATATATTTATTTCGCACGTGAATTTACAAAAAATATTAAAATTGAACAACTAATCGATTACTTACACATTGGTACAAGTAGGTAAATAAAACAAAAATGACCTTATAAGTCTGGCGCAATTCAGGGGTGACTTCTATGCGAAAAATGCATTGTCACCTCAGATATAAGAATTGTAGCTTTCATTATTTACAAAAAACCAATTCTCTCAATAGATGGCGTTCCAACAAAATAAATAAAAATAATAAGATTGTTGTTCATAATTTCACCCATAGATGGCTTTAGTAAAAATTCCTTATTTTCAAGCGAAAAGAATTTCAGTATTACAATATATAGAACTTTCAAAATTGAATTGATAGGGATCTCATTAAAAGGCATAATTGGTGAACGTTGCGCAAGCGCATAAAGTGATCACTTAAACCAGCCGATGACAGGTCGTAAGCCCTGTAGGTGCCTTGATTTCCCGGTTCTCCTACAATAAATATTCCAACTTCGTCTCTATTGAGATAATTAAAAATCTGTTAAAAAATATCTTTGACTCCCGACAGGGAAAAAAATCCAATGTTTGCGCATATGCAATAATAAAAATATTCGATAATTCATGTTGTTCTAAATCTAAATCACTGAGTCCCAAAGTGATCTATATCGACTCCCAGGGGTCTATGACAACCTGCAAGGGGTCTACGTCAGCGAAAAAAAAATCTGGGGTTCCATGAAATGAAAATGGGGGTCCACGATAGTGGATCTCAACATACACTGATAGTACCTATCGCATAACAATTCGTTATTATTATTCGTTGTATCATATTTTGTTTTAACATTTTTTGTCACATTTCCTTAAAGTTTCATCATACCAAAACCTTAGATAACATTCATAACGTTCCCCTTCTCACATTCATTTATAATGGTTGTACGCCTATGCCTGCCATAAAATCTAAGACCATAACATTTAAATTTGACTTTGATTTAGTCTGCCTTCGTGACTCAGTTGGTTAGGTATTTGACTGCTGATCCAAAGGTCCCGGGTTCGATTCCCGGTGGAGACATAGATTTTAATTGCTTTCAGTCTGGATCTGCGAGACGATTAATATTGTATGTCTCCAGAATGTGGCAACTTGTTATTGGGTGCGTGTTTAGATTAATATTTGACATAGTACCTGTTAGTTGCCCGAGAAGCATCATATCAGGTAGGTAGGGGTCTACCAAAAATCGAATAACATGGCAAGGGGTCTACGATATAAAAAAAAATGGGAATCTCTGTTCTAAATTATTTATAAATTTTCTATAAATACGTAAAATCATTAATTGTCCTTAAAAATAAAATATTTATGTCAATATAACTTTAAATTTCTAAAATTAAGGGATGAACTCGCTCACTTTCTATACTATTCGCAAAGAAACAATGTCGTTCTGCACTTGAATCAGCTGTTTATGATGTTTGCTGAAAATGCCGTTCACGCGCGTGGTCTATTCTATTAAGTCTATATGTAGTCATAGAATACACAGCTATAATTATAATGTTGAATATGTTTCAAAGTGGATAGGTACCCTAGTCTTCACACCATTTTTCTTAAACATAACCTACAAAAGTTCGGTAAAAATACCAATTAGTCATTTATTTAAATATTTTAGTTACTTTTTTTTAATATATAATGCAACTGGCTCACGCCAGTCGCAATTATAACTACAAACAAACCTAACCAACCTATTTTTACCAAACTTTTGTAGGTTAGGTTTACAAAAATGGTGTGAAGACGTTATGCATGTTTCTAAGCAGTTAAAACATAATCTGTAATAGATTGGTTTAAATCTCAACTATTGTGTGAGCCATCTATTGGTGATTTACATTATTATTTTTGATTGAATAATACGCATTTACATTATATTATTTCGTTACAGAATATTCTGATTAGAAGAGTGCCACAATAAAATCGACAGAGGGCAGCCACACCTAGTAGTAATAATTAGACAAAAATAATGTGTGGTGGCAAGCGGTTTGCGCCTTGGGTTAGTAATCCTACATACATACCTACATACATACTATCACGCCATGTCCCTTACGGGGTAGGCAGAGAGAACCGAACGCCACTTCTATCTTGACATACATTCATCGCCTCGTCCTGTGGTCGCGAATATTATCATTATTCTATGGGTCACGAGTTCGAATCCTGCCACGAACGATTTCATTCACTTATAGCAACAAGTACGTATGTATTATGTTGTATAGGTACTGTACTTGTTACAAGCACAAATTCTGTTTTTTAATATTATAATATAAGTATTTTATTCTGTTGAAATCATTTTACTGAAAATTAAAATCTCAATATAACTACTGAACGATTATAAAATATTGGTTTCAAACTTTACCAGCGCCTTAAAAACGTCGCAATGGAAATTATACAAATTACATATTATTGACTACTAAGGAACAAATTTTGCGAAATGATGTAGGTACTGTCATGTATGATATTATGCTGACAGTGTATATTTTATTATTTAGGTACGTTATTTTATTTAAAACTTTGAAACCCCGACTAGCAATAGTGCTTCCACTCTTATCTATTAGGTATTTATTGTTTTCGGGTGTCCCGTAAAGTAAACCTGATAATCGAAAATACAATAGGCATGTATTATGACTATTGTACCTATTCTACATAATATCTCACACAATAGGCAATAAATACATACATAACATCTCACATAATCTGACTGTCGATTTGTTCAAGAGAATTTATTACTCATATCGACATATATGTAACATATCGACTTAGTATCAAGCCATGATCAGCGAGATTTGCATGGCCAAGTCTATATTTTTTATGGTTCTTTCAACTTTGAAATAAAAAAAAACACTTACGTAGAGGCTTCGCAGCATATATTTTCTGCATATGGATTAACTCAGAATTCGACGTAGAACATAATACAGTGTGTCTGTCCACCTTTTGATTCACAGAGCATAAAATTTCAGGTTTTTAATTTTTATCTTAAAATAATTCATTAATTTGGATTTAAGAGTTTATAGTTTGGTACGTATTCTTCAACTATACATGCTATCGCTATCGACAGTTGGATCTCATGTGTTTTATGCAACTAGTAGGTATATATGAATTAACTCGGAATTCGGAGTAGAACATTCAGTGTGCCTGTGTGAGTGTGTGTGTCCGTCCACTCTTTATAACTTTTTATCTGCTTGATTTACAAAGCCTACGATTTAAAAAAAAACATTTTTTTTTGGGTTTTTGAATTTTGGATTTTTGTTTTAGTCAGGGGTTATCAACACTCGAATTTTTATTTAAATTTTCAATATATCTCAAAAACACTAAAAAAAACATTTTTTATGATATATTTATATGTTTCACTGCTTCTATTTCTATTTTTTTTTAAATATCGAGACTGCTATGGATCCATTGATTGGCTTAGTCATCACCCAGGTTTCGGAAGCATACGTGAGGACAGGCTTGATGAGTGTCCCTTCTAACCAGTTGTGTACTTAGCTGCTTTGTAGGGCGTAGAAGCATCTTTTAACAGCCATAATGCTACATAATATTATAACTGACTTGATAAAATAGCAATTATCAGCAATTTGAAGACTGTTATCTCAGAAAGCCACCATCAGTAGGTACTCAAATGGTTCATATTATCCAATCGTTGTTACCTGCTGAGCCTTTATACCTATAGGTACATATACCTACTATGTATGTATAACATGAATCTGACAATCGTTGTTACCTGCTGAGCCTTTATACCTATAGGTACATATACCTACTATGTATGTATAACATGAATCTGACAATCGTTGTTACCTGCTGAGCCTTTATACCTATAGGTACATATACCTACTATGTATGTATAACATGAATCTGACAATCGTTGTTACCTGCTGAGCCTTTATACCTATAGGTACATATACCTACTATGTATGTATAACATGAATCTGACAATCGTTGTTACCTGCTGAGCCTTTATACCTATAGGTACATATACCTACTATGTATGTATAACATGAATCTGACAATCGTTGTTACCTGCTGAGCCTTTATACCTATAGGTACATATACCTACTATGTATGTATAACATGAATCTGACAATCGTTGTTACCTGCTGAGCCTTTATACCTATAGGTACATATACTATGTAGGTATAACATGAATCTATGTAGGTATATCTGAGCCTTTATACCTATAGGTACATATACCTACTATGTATGTATAACATGAATCTGACAATCGTTGTTACCTGCTGAGCCTTTATACCTATAGGTACATATACCTACTATGTATGTATAACATGAATCTGACAATCGTTGTTACCTGCTGAGCCTTTATACCTATAGGTACATATACCTACTATGTATGTATAACATGAATCTGACAATCGTTGTTACCTGCTGAGCCTTTATACCTATAGGTACATATACCTACTATGTATGTATAACATGAATCTGACAATCGTTGTTACCTGCTGAGCCTTTATACCTATAGGTACATATACCTACTATGTATGTATAACATGAATCTGACAATCGTTGTTACCTGCTGAGCCTTTATACCTATAGGTACATATACCTACTATGTATGTATAACATGAATCTGACAATCGTTGTTACCTGCTGAGCCTTTATACCTATAGGTACATATACCTACTATGTATGTATAACATGAATCTGACAATCGTTGTTACCTGCTGAGCCTTTATACCTATAGGTACATATACCTACTATGTATGTATAACATGAATCTGACAATCGTTGTTACCTGCTGAGCCTTTATACCTATAGGTACATATACCTACTATGTATGTATAACATGAATCTGACAATCGTTGTTACCTGCTGAGCCTTTATACCTATAGGTACATATACCTACTATGTATGTATAACATGAATCTGACAATCGTTGTTACCTGCTGAGCCTTTATACCTATAGGTACATATACCTACTATGTATGTATAACATGAATCTGACAATCGTTGTTACCTGCTGAGCCTTTATACCTATAGGTACATATACCTACTATGTATGTATAACATGAATCTGACAATCGTTGTTACCTGCTGAGCCTTTATACCTATAGGTACATATACCTACTATGTATGTATAACATGAATCTGACAATCGTTGTTACCTGCTGAGCCTTTATACCTATAGGTACATATACCTACTATGTATGTATAACATGAATCTGACAATCGTTGTTACCTGCTGAGCCTTTATACCTATAGGTACATATACCTACTATGTATGTATAACATGAATCTGACAATCGTTGTTACCTGCTGAGCCTTTATACCTATAGGTACATATACCTACTATGTATGTATAACATGAATCTGACAATCGTTGTTACCTGCTGAGCCTTTATACCTATAGGTACATATACCTACTATGTATGTATAACATGAATCTGACAATCGTTGTTACCTGCTGAGCCTTTATACCTATAGGTACATATACCTACTATGTATGTATAACATGAATCTGACAATCGTTGTTACCTGCTGAGCCTTTATACCTATAGGTACATATACCTACTATGTATGTATAACATGAATCTGACAATCGTTGTTACCTGCTGAGCCTTTATACCTATAGGTACATATACCTACTATGTATGTATAACATGAATCTGACAATCGTTGTTACCTGCTGAGCCTTTATACCTATAGGTACATATACCTACTATGTATGTATAACATGAATCTGACAATCGTTGTTACCTGCTGAGCCTTTATACCTATAGGTACATATACCTACTATGTATGTATAACATGAATCTGACAATCGTTGTTACCTGCTGAGCCTTTATACCTATAGGTACATATACCTACTATGTATGTATAACATGAATCTGACAATCGTTGTTACCTGCTGAGCCTTTATACCTATAGGTACATATACCTACTATGTATGTATAACATGAATCTGACAATCGTTGTTACCTGCTGAGCCTTTATACCTATAGGTACATATACCTACTATGTATGTATAACATGAATCTGACAATCGTTGTTACCTGCTGAGCCTTTATACCTATAGGTACATATACCTACTATGTATGTATAACATGAATCTGACAATCGTTGTTACCTGCTGAGCCTTTATACCTATAGGTACATATACCTACTATGTATGTATAACATGAATCTGACAATCGTTGTTACCTGCTGAGCCTTTATACCTATAGGTACATATACCTACTATGTATGTATAACATGAATCTGACAATCGTTGTTACCTGCTGAGCCTTTATACCTATAGGTACATATACCTACTATGTATGTATAACATGAATCTGACAATCGTTGTTACCTGCTGAGCCTTTATACCTATAGGTACATATACCTACTATGTATGTATAACATGAATCTGACAATCGTTGTTACCTGCTGAGCCTTTATACCTATAGGTACATATACCTACTATGTATGTATAACATGAATCTGACAATCGTTGTTACCTGCTGAGCCTTTATACCTATAGGTACATATACCTACTATGTATGTATAACATGAATCTGACAATCGTTGTTACCTGCTGAGCCTTTATACCTATAGGTACATATACCTACTATGTATGTATAACATGAATCTGACAATCGTTGTTACCTGCTGAGCCTTTATACCTATAGGTACATATACCTACTATGTATGTATAACATGAATCTGACAATCGTTGTTACCTGCTGAGCCTTTATACCTATAGGTACATATACCTACTATGTATGTATAACATGAATCTGACAATCGTTGTTACCTGCTGAGCCTTTATACCTATAGGTACATATACCTACTATGTATGTATAACATGAATCTGACAATCGTTGTTACCTGCTGAGCCTTTATACCTATAGGTACATATACCTACTATGTATGTATAACATGAATCTGACAATCGTTGTTACCTGCTGAGCCTTTATACCTATAGGTACATATACCTACTATGTATGTATAACATGAATCTGACAATCGTTGTTACCTGCTGAGCCTTTATACCTATAGGTACATATACCTACTATGTATGTATAACATGAATCTGACAATCGTTGTTACCTGCTGAGCCTTTATACCTATAGGTACATATACCTACTATGTATGTATAACATGAATCTGACAATCGTTGTTACCTGCTGAGCCTTTATACCTATAGGTACATATACCTACTATGTATGTATAACATGAATCTGACAATCGTTGTTACCTGCTGAGCCTTTATACCTATAGGTACATATACCTACTATGTATGTATAACATGAATCTGACAATCGTTGTTACCTGCTGAGCCTTTATACCTATAGGTACATATACCTACTATGTATGTATAACATGAATCTGACAATCGTTGTTACCTGCTGAGCCTTTATACCTATAGGTACATATACCTACTATGTATGTATAACATGAATCTGACAATCGTTGTTACCTGCTGAGCCTTTATACCTATAGGTACATATACCTACTATGTATGTATAACATGAATCTGACAATCGTTGTTACCTGCTGAGCCTTTATACCTATAGGTACATATACCTACTATGTATGTATAACATGAATCTGACAATCGTTGTTACCTGCTGAGCCTTTATACCTATAGGTACATATACCTACTATGTATGTATAACATGAATCTGACAATCGTTGTTACCTGCTGAGCCTTTATACCTATAGGTACATATACCTACTATGTATGTATAACATGAATCTGACAATCGTTGTTACCTGCTGAGCCTTTATACCTATAGGTACATATACCTACTATGTATGTATAACATGAATCTGACAATCGTTGTTACCTGCTGAGCCTTTATACCTATAGGTACATATACCTACTATGTATGTATAACATGAATCTGACAATCGTTGTTACCTGCTGAGCCTTTATACCTATAGGTACATATACCTACTATGTATGTATAACATGAATCTGACAATCGTTGTTACCTGCTGAGCCTTTATACCTATAGGTACATATACCTACTATGTATGTATAACATGAATCTGACAATCGTTGTTACCTGCTGAGCCTTTATACCTATAGGTACATATACCTACTATGTATGTATAACATGAATCTGACAATCGTTGTTACCTGCTGAGCCTTTATACCTATAGGTACATATACCTACTATGTATGTATAACATGAATCTGACAATCGTTGTTACCTGCTGAGCCTTTATACCTATAGGTACATATACCTACTATGTATGTATAACATGAATCTGACAATCGTTGTTACCTGCTGAGCCTTTATACCTATAGGTACATATACCTACTATGTATGTATAACATGAATCTGACAATCGTTGTTACCTGCTGAGCCTTTATACCTATAGGTACATATACCTACTATGTATGTATAACATGAATCTGACAATCGTTGTTACCTGCTGAGCCTTTATACCTATAGGTACATATACCTACTATGTATGTATAACATGAATCTGACAATCGTTGTTACCTGCTGAGCCTTTATACCTATAGGTACATATACCTACTATGTATGTATAACATGAATCTGACAATCGTTGTTACCTGCTGAGCCTTTATACCTATAGGTACATATACCTACTATGTATGTATAACATGAATCTGACAATCGTTGTTACCTGCTGAGCCTTTATACCTATAGGTACATATACCTACTATGTATGTATAACATGAATCTGACAATCGTTGTTACCTGCTGAGCCTTTATACCTATAGGTACATATACCTACTATGTATGTATAACATGAATCTGACAATCGTTGTTACCTGCTGAGCCTTTATACCTATAGGTACATATACCTACTATGTATGTATAACATGAATCTGACAATCGTTGTTACCTGCTGAGCCTTTATACCTATAGGTACATATACCTACTATGTATGTATAACATGAATCTGACAATCGTTGTTACCTGCTGAGCCTTTATACCTATAGGTACATATACCTACTATGTATGTATAACATGAATCTGACAATCGTTGTTACCTGCTGAGCCTTTATACCTATAGGTACATATACCTACTATGTATGTATAACATGAATCTGACAATCGTTGTTACCTGCTGAGCCTTTATACCTATAGGTACATATACCTACTATGTATGTATAACATGAATCTGACAATCGTTGTTACCTGCTGAGCCTTTATACCTATAGGTACATATACCTACTATGTATGTATAACATGAATCCGACAATCGCTGGCACTTGGCTTTTATTTGTTTATTAATTTATTAAGAACTATTTAGGTATATATACATAACTATAAATGCAATGTACATACATACATCATGTAGGTACATGGAAGGTAAGCACCAGAGTAGGTGGTGCATATAACTTTTATTGTATATTATGTAATTAATCAACGTCTGATAACAATGACTATTGATAGCTCCATTTGATCCTTAGATCCTTTGACGGCCCAGGTAGGTACCTACCTACCTATTATCTACATACATACATACATACATTCTAGACTAGATCCTTACCTACATGACATGTAGCGTATCCATATGACGATGACGTCTGACACTCTCGGGTAGGGCTGCCACAACTGTCATCTGACTTCACACTCACTGCTCGTGTTTGCCAATAAATGTAGGTACCTACCTATTTGAGAATAATATTCCCTTATACCCAATCTATAGGTATCACTTGCGCATAAAGACGTAGTTAGTAAAATTGCGATAACCAATGGAGTTTGAGGTTAAATAACGTTAAATTTCAGTAATTTAACGAATGCAAAATATTAGTTCTATATCTTTGTAGAAACAAATGATCTTCCAGTGGACCATATCATACTAAATATCTCGTTGTTATAATCCCGTCCAAATTATTATAAAAAATATGTTGTCGCATCACTAATTCCTCTTTGATGTAAATAATAGAATGACATAATATTGATAATAATAGACATATTTGATGCGAGCTTTATAGTAAGTATATACCTAATATTATTGTGTTGATGATTGTGACATTCATAGTTTTCTTAACTAAACATTATTTTGTTGTTATTTACTAAGGAATATATCTAAACCGACATAATATCAAATCAATAGTTTGAATGGAATATAAATTATACCTATGTACTTTCGTTTATAATCCATATTTCGTATATATAAATTTGAATGTTTGTATCTATGTATGTATGTATGTATGTGTTGAATGCGCTCCTAAACCGTTCATCCGATTGCAATGAAACTTTGGTGAATTGTCGAGATTTTACCCGGGATGGCTTCTGGATTAAAAAAATTTTTCTTCTTCTTCTTCATCATCGGGTATTAGGTCATTTTACCTATGAAGGTGAACTATCCTGGAAACCGTTCATCCGATTGCAATGAAATTTTGAAAAATTCTCGAGCGTATGCCGGGGATGGTTTCTGGATTAAAAAAATTCTTCTTGTTCTTCTTCATCGGGTATTAGGTCATTTTACCTATGAAGGTGGACTATGTTGAGAACCGTTCATCCGATTGCAATGAAACTTTGGTGAATTGTTGAGCGTATGCCCGGGATGGTTTCTGGATTATTTTTTTTTTTCTTCTTCTTCTTCATCGAGTATTAGGTCATTTTACCTATGAAGGTGGACTATCCTGGAAACCGTTCATCCGATTGCAATGAAACTTTGGTGAATTATCGAGCGTATTGCCGGGATGGTTTCTGGATAAAAAAAATATTCTTCTTCTTCTTCTTCTTCATCGGGTATTAGGTCATTTTACCTATGAAGGTGGACTATGCTGGGAACCGTTCATCCGATTGCAATGAAACTTTTGTGAATTGTCGAGCGTATGCCCGGGATGGTTACTGGATTAAAAAAAAAATCTTCTTCTTTTTCTTCATCGGGTATTAGGTCATTTTACCTATGAAGGTGGACTATCCTGGGAACCGTTCATCCCATTGGAATGAAACTTTGGTGAATTATCGAGCGTATTGCCGGGATGGTTTCTGGATAAAAAAAATATTCTTCTTCTTCTTCATCGGGTATTATATTCTGGGAGAAGAAGCTCCAACTGTCCTTCCATCTCATCACAGGTCTTCCCAGTATTGTTTCGGGAATTTAACTTTTTCTAAACCTACTGAAGGGACGGGAGGTACTGAAGGGTCTGAAGCGAGGGGTGGTAATGAAGGACCATTTTTAATTATACAGGCAATATGAAGTTTGCCGGGGGTTCACTAGTTTCGTATATATTTGCCCGACATATTACAGTACAATGTAGGTAAGTGACTATATAGGTAGGTACAATTAACTATATGATGTTAAAGAAAAATTATGGGATATACAATCGGTGCAAGTCATTATAATACTAGTTGCATGTAACACATGAGATACAACTGTCGATGGCGATAGTATGTATGTATAATTGAAGAATACGCACCAAACTATTAACACATTAACACAAATTAATAAATATTTAAAGATATTTTGTTTTCTATATAAAACATGTAGGTATGTATGTCAGGGTAAGATAGTATGGAGGTCAGTCGTTTTTTCCTACCCAGAATATGAAAACAGCATGATGTTATGTTATAAATGTAATGTTTGGAGATTAAGTAGGTATCAAACTATATTGAGTGAGATATTGTGCATTACTGCATTACAAATTGTATGAAACGATGTCGTCACTAAATTCTAATTTTATAAAAATAAAAATTGTAAAAAAAAGTTTGAGATGTGCTACTACAATGTTAATATTTTTTATAGAAAATTAAATTATCTAGTTAGGGTGTTTCGGCTTTTTTTGATATTTTTAAAACTTTTGAAATATTGGTAGGTAGTTAAACACAAATGTACCTATCATAAAAAATGTTTTTTCTTAATAAAGAATGTTTGAGAAACTGGATTTTTTTTTATCAAAAGTTATAAGGGGGGCACACACAGGCACATTAAATGTTCTATTCCGAATTCTGAGTAAATCCATATAAGGAACATATATTATATACTGCGAAGCCTCTAAGTTGGTGTTTTTTGAGAATAAAATTCCCCTGAACAAATCAACAGCTGGATTGAAAAAAAGAAATTGTCGTTTCAAAATATATTGTAACTTGTATGTGGCTTATGTGGCTTTACCTAATTTCCCTCCAGATATACATAGGTAGGTATAATATGTTGTATATAGGTAAAACATATTATACCTACCTATGTATATCTGGAGGGAATTTGTAACAGAACGAGGGAATTTGTAACAGATCGCTTAGAAGAATTTGTAACAGAACGATGTATGACAGAGTTCGGAATGAAGATACAAGGAAAGAATGTAAGATAAAGAAAGATGTAATTAACAGAATGAAAGTTAACACATTGAGATGGTTTGGCCACTTGGGGAGAATGAACGAAGAACGCATGTCGAAGAAAATATACAAAGCTGACAGGAACGGAATAAGAGGTCGCGGGCGCCCTAGAAAAGGATGGCACGACCATGTAAACGATATTTTGAAAGATGGAAATGTAAGAAGCGTGAACAACAGACGAACATGTATAAGACGATGTATGAATGTTGATGAGGCAATGAATGCGTGTCAAGATAGAAAAATTTGGCGTTCGGTTCTCTCTGCCTACCCCGTGAGGGACATGGCGTGATGTATGTATATCTGGAGGGAAATTAGGTAAAGTCACATACAAGTTACAATTATTTTGAAACGACAATTTCTTTTTTTTTTCTGTGATGTGTCTTAGCATAGATACTCATATTTTAGACTTTCTAACATCATATTATGTATTTGTCTAGTAATGGGCAAAGTATGGGCCTCAGGTGGCAGTTTTAGCAAAGAGTAGCAGTTTTATAATAAGTACATACCTACCTACCTACCTACTCGTTGCATATACATAGATAATTATCATATTGTCATTCAATTGAAAAGTATACAAATGTCATTGACTGAATTGAAAGTGAAAAGTCACTTGACATAATAATATATGTAGATACACACCAGACCACACTCGGAGTATTATCTACATATCTCAACTGGGACAGGACAGGACAGGACACGAGAGGAGAAGGAAATAACATCTTATTTTTCGTTCAATCAAGTCGACCATTCAAATTTATGACTATATATAATGTGCATAATACCAACTGTGTATATTTATGTATGTACATAGTATAGGTACCTATACAGGTAGGTACTCGTACGATCTAATTATTCTATCTTTGTAAAGCGATATGCTTTGGTATAATATATTATGTATGTACATAATATAGGTATACCTACAGGTAGGTACTCGTACGATCTAATTATTCTATCTTTGTAAAGCGATATGCTTTGGTATAATATATTATGTAGGTACATAATATAGGTATACCTACAGGTAGGTACTCGTACGATCTAATTATTCTATCTTTGTAAAGCGATATGCTTTGGTATAATATATTATGTAGGTACATAATATAGGTATACCTACAGGTAGGTACTCGTACGATCTAATTATTCTATCTTTGTAAAGCGATATGCTTTGGTATAATATATTATGTAGGTACATAATATAGGTATACCTACAGGTAGGTACTCGTACGATCTAATTATTCTATCTTTGTAAAGCGATATGCTTTGGTATAATATATTATGTATGTACATAATATAGGTATACCTACAGGTAGGTACTCGTACGATCTAATTATTCTATCTTTGTAAAGCGATATGCTTTGGTATAATATATTATGTAGGTACATAATATAGGTATACCTACAGGTAGGTACTCGTACGATCTAATTATTCTATCTTTGTAAAGCGATATGCTTTGGTATAATATATTATGTAGGTACATAATATAGGTATACCTACAGGTAGGTACTCGTACGATCTAATTATTCTATCTTTGTAAAGCGATATGCTTTGGTATAATATATTATGTAGGTACATAATATAGGTATACCTACAGGTAGGTACTCGTACGATCTAATTATTCTATCTTTGTAAAGCGATATGCTTTGGTATAATATATTATGTAGGTACATAATATAGGTATACCTACAGGTAGGTACTCGTACGATCTAATTATTCTATCTTTGTAAAGCGATATGCTTTGGTATAATATATTATGTAGGTACATAATATAGGTATACCTACAGGTAGGTACTCGTACGATCTAATTATTCTATCTTTGTAAAGCGATATGCTTTGGTATAATATATTATGTAGGTACATAATATAGGTATACCTACAGGTAGGTACTCGTACGATCTAATTATTCTATCTTTGTAAAGCGATATGCTTTGGTATAATATATTATGTATGTACATAATATAGGTATACCTACAGGTAGGTACTCGTACGATCTAATTATTCTATCTTTGTAAAGCGATATGCTTTGGTATAATATATTATGTAGGTACATAATATAGGTATACCTACAGGTAGGTACTCGTACGATCTAATTATTCTATCTTTGTAAAGCGATATGCTTTGGTATAATATATTATGTAGGTACATAATATAGGTATACCTACAGGTAGGTACTCGTACGATCTAATTATTCTATCTTTGTAAAGCGATATGCTTTGGTATAATATATTATGTAGGTACATAATATAGGTATACCTACAGGTAGGTACTCGTACGATCTAATTATTCTATCTTTGTAAAGCGATATGCTTTGGTATAATATATTATGTAGGTACATAATATAGGTATACCTACAGGTAGGTACTCGTACGATCTAATTATTCTATCTTTGTAAAGCGATATGCTTTGGTATAATATATTATGTAGGTACATAATATAGGTATACCTACAGGTAGGTACTCGTACGATCTAATTATTCTATCTTTGTAAAGCGATATGCTTTGGTATAATATATTATGTAGGTACATAATATAGGTATACCTACAGGTAGGTACTCGTACGATCTAATTATTCTATCTTTGTAAAGCGATATGCTTTGGTATAATATATTATGTAGGTACATAATATAGGTATACCTACAGGTAGGTACTCGTACGATCTAATTATTCTATCTTTGTAAAGCGATATGCTTTGGTATAATATATTATGTAGGTACATAATATAGGTATACCTACAGGTAGGTACTCGTACGATCTAATTATTCTATCTTTGTAAAGCGATATGCTTTGGTATAATATATTATGTAGGTACATAATATAGGTATACCTACAGGTAGGTACTCGTACGATCTAATTATTCTATCTTTGTAAAGCGATATGCTTTGGTATAATATATTATGTAGGTACATAATATAGGTATACCTACAGGTAGGTACTCGTACGATCTAATTATTCTATCTTTGTAAAGCGATATGCTTTGGTATAATATATTATGTAGGTACATAATATAGGTATACCTACAGGTAGGTACTCGTACGATCTAATTATTCTATCTTTGTAAAGCGATATGCTTTGGTATAATATATTATGTAGGTACATAATATAGGTATACCTACAGGTAGGTACTCGTACGATCTAATTATTCTATCTTTGTAAAGCGATATGCTTTGGTATAATATATTATGTAGGTACATAATATAGGTATACCTACAGGTAGGTACTCGTACGATCTAATTATTCTATCTTTGTAAAGCGATATGCTTTGGTATAATATATTATGTAGGTACATAATATAGGTATACCTACAGGTAGGTACTCGTACGATCTAATTATTCTATCTTTGTAAAGCGATATGCTTTGGTATAATATATTATGTAGGTACATAATATAGGTATACCTACAGGTAGGTACTCGTACGATCTAATTATTCTATCTTTGTAAAGCGATATGCTTTGGTATAATATATTATGTAGGTACATAATATAGGTATACCTACAGGTAGGTACTCGTACGATCTAATTATTCTATCTTTGTAAAGCGATATGCTTTGGTATAATATATTATGTAGGTACATAATATAGGTATACCTACAGGTAGGTACTCGTACGATCTAATTATTCTATCTTTGTAAAGCGATATGCTTTGGTATAATATATTATGTAGGTACATAATATAGGTATACCTACAGGTAGGTACTCGTACGATCTAATTATTCTATCTTTGTAAAGCGATATGCTTTGGTATAATATATTATGTAGGTACATAATATAGGTATACCTACAGGTAGGTACTCGTACGATCTAATTATTCTATCTTTGTAAAGCGATATGCTTTGGTATAATATATTATGTAGGTACATAATATAGGTATACCTACAGGTAGGTACTCGTACGATCTAATTATTCTATCTTTGTAAAGCGATATGCTTTGGTATAATATATTATGTAGGTACATAATATAGGTATACCTACAGGTAGGTACTCGTACGATCTAATTATTCTATCTTTGTAAAGCGATATGCTTTGGTATAATATATTATGTAGGTACATAATATAGGTATACCTACAGGTAGGTACTCGTACGATCTAATTATTCTATCTTTGTAAAGCGATATGCTTTGGTATAATATATTATGTAGGTACATAATATAGGTATACCTACAGGTAGGTACTCGTACGATCTAATTATTCTATCTTTGTAAAGCGATATGCTTTGGTATAATATATTATGTAGGTACATAATATAGGTATACCTACAGGTAGGTACTCGTACGATCTAATTATTCTATCTTTGTAAAGCGATATGCTTTGGTATAATATATTATGTAGGTACATAATATAGGTATACCTACAGGTAGGTACTCGTACGATCTAATTATTCTATCTTTGTAAAGCGATATGCTTTGGTATAATATATTATGTAGGTACATAATATAGGTATACCTACAGGTAGGTACTCGTACGATCTAATTATTCTATCTTTGTAAAGCGATATGCTTTGGTATAATATATTATGTAGGTACATAATATAGGTATACCTACAGGTAGGTACTCGTACGATCTAATTATTCTATCTTTGTAAAGCGATATGCTTTGGTATAATATATTATGTAGGTACATAATATAGGTATACCTACAGGTAGGTACTCGTACGATCTAATTATTCTATCTTTGTAAAGCGATATGCTTTGGTATAATATATTATGTAGGTACATAATATAGGTATACCTACAGGTAGGTACTCGTACGATCTAATTATTCTATCTTTGTAAAGCGATATGCTTTGGTATAATATATTATGTAGGTACATAATATAGGTATACCTACAGGTAGGTACTCGTACGATCTAATTATTCTATCTTTGTAAAGCGATATGCTTTGGTATAATATATTATGTAGGTACATAATATAGGTATACCTACAGGTAGGTACTCGTACGATCTAATTATTCTATCTTTGTAAAGCGATATGCTTTGGTATAATATATTATGTAGGTACATAATATAGGTATACCTACAGGTAGGTACTCGTACGATCTAATTATTCTATCTTTGTAAAGCGATATGCTTTGGTATAATATATTATGTAGGTACATAATATAGGTATACCTACAGGTAGGTACTCGTACGATCTAATTATTCTATCTTTGTAAAGCGATATGCTTTGGTATAATATATTATGTAGGTACATAATATAGGTATACCTACAGGTAGGTACTCGTACGATCTAATTATTCTATCTTTGTAAAGCGATATGCTTTGGTATAATATATTATGTAGGTACATAATATAGGTATACCTACAGGTAGGTACTCGTACGATCTAATTATTCTATCTTTGTAAAGCGATATGCTTTGGTATAATATATTATGTAGGTACATAATATAGGTATACCTACAGGTAGGTACTCGTACGATCTAATTATTCTATCTTTGTAAAGCGATATGCTTTGGTATAATATATTATGTAGGTACATAATATAGGTATACCTACAGGTAGGTACTCGTACGATCTAATTATTCTATCTTTGTAAAGCGATATGCTTTGGTATAATATATTATGTAGGTACATAATATAGGTATACCTACAGGTAGGTACTCGTACGATCTAATTATTCTATCTTTGTAAAGCGATATGCTTTGGTATAATATATTATGTAGGTACATAATATAGGTATACCTACAGGTAGGTACTCGTACGATCTAATTATTCTATCTTTGTAAAGCGATATGCTTTGGTATAATATATTATGTAGGTACATAATATAGGTATACCTACAGGTAGGTACTCGTACGATCTAATTATTCTATCTTTGTAAAGCGATATGCTTTGGTATAATATATTATGTAGGTACATAATATAGGTATACCTACAGGTAGGTACTCGTACGATCTAATTATTCTATCTTTGTAAAGCGATATGCTTTGGTATAATATATTATGTAGGTACATAATATAGGTATACCTACAGGTAGGTACTCGTACGATCTAATTATTCTATCTTTGTAAAGCGATATGCTTTGGTATAATATATTATGTAGGTACATAATATAGGTATACCTACAGGTAGGTACTCGTACGATCTAATTATTCTATCTTTGTAAAGCGATATGCTTTGGTATAATATATTATGTAGGTACATAATATAGGTATACCTACAGGTAGGTACTCGTACGATCTAATTATTCTATCTTTGTAAAGCGATATGCTTTGGTATAATATATTATGTAGGTACATAATATAGGTATACCTACAGGTAGGTACTCGTACGATCTAATTATTCTATCTTTGTAAAGCGATATGCTTTGGTATAATATATTATGTAGGTACATAATATAGGTATACCTACAGGTAGGTACTCGTACGATCTAATTATTCTATCTTTGTAAAGCGATATGCTTTGGTATAATATATTATGTAGGTACATAATATAGGTATACCTACAGGTAGGTACTCGTACGATCTAATTATTCTATCTTTGTAAAGCGATATGCTTTGGTATAATATATTATGTAGGTACATAATATAGGTATACCTACAGGTAGGTACTCGTACGATCTAATTATTCTATCTTTGTAAAGCGATATGCTTTGGTATAATATATTATGTAGGTACATAATATAGGTATACCTACAGGTAGGTACTCGTACGATCTAATTATTCTATCTTTGTAAAGCGATATGCTTTGGTATAATATATTATGTAGGTACATAATATAGGTATACCTACAGGTAGGTACTCGTACGATCTAATTATTCTATCTTTGTAAAGCGATATGCTTTGGTATAATATATTATGTAGGTACATAATATAGGTATACCTACAGGTAGGTACTCGTACGATCTAATTATTCTATCTTTGTAAAGCGATATGCTTTGGTATAATATATTATGTAGGTACATAATATAGGTATACCTACAGGTAGGTACTCGTACGATCTAATTATTCTATCTTTGTAAAGCGATATGCTTTGGTATAATATATTATGTAGGTACATAATATAGGTATACCTACAGGTAGGTACTCGTACGATCTAATTATTCTATCTTTGTAAAGCGATATGCTTTGGTATAATATATTATGTAGGTACATAATATAGGTATACCTACAGGTAGGTACTCGTACGATCTAATTATTCTATCTTTGTAAAGCGATATGCTTTGGTATAATATATTATGTAGGTACATAATATAGGTATACCTACAGGTAGGTACTCGTACGATCTAATTATTCTATCTTTGTAAAGCGATATGCTTTGGTATAATATATTATGTAGGTACATAATATAGGTATACCTACAGGTAGGTACTCGTACGATCTAATTATTCTATCTTTGTAAAGCGATATGCTTTGGTATAATATATTATGTAGGTACATAATATAGGTATACCTACAGGTAGGTACTCGTACGATCTAATTATTCTATCTTTGTAAAGCGATATGCTTTGGTATAATATATTATGTAGGTACATAATATAGGTATACCTACAGGTAGGTACTCGTACGATCTAATTATTCTATCTTTGTAAAGCGATATGCTTTGGTATAATATATTATGTAGGTACATAATATAGGTATACCTACAGGTAGGTACTCGTACGATCTAATTATTCTATCTTTGTAAAGCGATATGCTTTGGTATAATATATTATGTAGGTACATAATATAGGTATACCTACAGGTAGGTACTCGTACGATCTAATTATTCTATCTTTGTAAAGCGATATGCTTTGGTATAATATATTATGTAGGTACATAATATAGGTATACCTACAGGTAGGTACTCGTACGATCTAATTATTCTATCTTTGTAAAGCGATATGCTTTGGTATAATATATTATGTAGGTACATAATATAGGTATACCTACAGGTAGGTACTCGTACGATCTAATTATTCTATCTTTGTAAAGCGATATGCTTTGGTATAATATATTATGTAGGTACATAATATAGGTATACCTACAGGTAGGTACTCGTACGATCTAATTATTCTATCTTTGTAAAGCGATATGCTTTGGTATAATATATTATGTAGGTACATAATATAGGTATACCTACAGGTAGGTACTCGTACGATCTAATTATTCTATCTTTGTAAAGCGATATGCTTTGGTATAATATATTATGTAGGTACATAATATAGGTATACCTACAGGTAGGTACTCGTACGATCTAATTATTCTATCTTTGTAAAGCGATATGCTTTGGTATAATATATTATGTAGGTACATAATATAGGTATACCTACAGGTAGGTACTCGTACGATCTAATTATTCTATCTTTGTAAAGCGATATGCTTTGGTATAATATATTATGTAGGTACATAATATAGGTATACCTACAGGTAGGTACTCGTACGATCTAATTATTCTATCTTTGTAAAGCGATATGCTTTGGTATAATATATTATGTAGGTACATAATATAGGTATACCTACAGGTAGGTACTCGTACGATCTAATTATTCTATCTTTGTAAAGCGATATGCTTTGGTATAATATATTATGTAGGTACATAATATAGGTATACCTACAGGTAGGTACTCGTACGATCTAATTATTCTATCTTTGTAAAGCGATATGCTTTGGTATAATATATTATGTAGGTACATAATATAGGTATACCTACAGGTAGGTACTCGTACGATCTAATTATTCTATCTTTGTAAAGCGATATGCTTTGGTATAATATATTATGTATGTACATAATATAGGTATACCTACAGGTAGGTACTCGTACGATCAGTGGCGTGCGAGGGGTCCTTCAGCTGGTTCTGCCCAAAAAAAACTACATCCTCTGTTTAGTCAACCTCCATAATATCTTTTCACCTTATATTTTTTCTTTAACTCCTGTTTTGTACTATGCACATAGCACCAATTACACGCATTGCGTAAAGGTAGGAGCAAATAATCAAAATTGCATAATATTATGAATATTTCAATTCTATTGATAAATATTTTAAATGCAGCCCTTTAATAACTAAAAGTTTTTTAATAACTAACTGTAAATACATATCATGAACTAAAATTAACATATCAAATATCGAAAACATATCATGAATGTTAGTTAAAATATTCAGAGACATCTACGAAGTATCTTTCCAACCATTATCACAACAAATTTACTAGCAGTAAATGTTTTTATCCATTATTTTATTTATCGTCCATTAGTTTTTATTCATAGATGTGATATATTACTCATATTTACGCAAAGGTTCTTTTTCTTATATTTTAATAATATTTATGAATTCCTTACAAATTGTAAATACATTATTTTTTGAAATTTCTTACATATTTTACAAAACGTTTATTTAAAATATAATCTTTACTTGGTTTTTTACAATGAAATCGAATTTTTAAACTGCTTTGAATTACGCGGCATATGCATAATACTAATAATATTTTAATTATTTTTTGAAATTTAATTAGAAACAATTATTATCACTCTCCTTTTTATTTCCAGTCATTTAAAAGATAAACGATCTATTCGGTATGATTCGAATCAAAACAATTCAATATATTTATATTAGCGCCAAAATCTTGGCGTAACATACAATAATCTAACGGTCGTTGATGTAAAAATGTACCATGTTGAACCAAACCATCTGAATATTCTTACACCCATACATACAAACTGTTGAAGAAGCTTCATACCATGCCCAGCATAAATCTTACCTTAAAAAATACACATATACACTAACACAAACAAACAACCTTTGTTCCTTTAGTCATGTGTATTGTATGCTCAAATGTATCGGGCATACTGCAATGAATATTAACGACAAAAGTAAAAAGAGATTTATAATTTGTCGCGAAATAAATCGTGAACCATATATGTGTTCTGACATTTTAACTACTGTTATCAAAACTGTCAATGTTTCTTCCTTGGAAGCAATGTTGCATACGTTTTAAATTCAGTGTTGCAACAGACGAAAATAATTACAGGCAAATATTGAACCTACAAAGGACAATTATTCAAATTTTAAGAAATTCATATCTCCGTTAATATTTGCGCTAGAAAAAAAATAAAAACTGTTTTATGATTCGTTATACGCCCTACAACTCGTTGATATATAAAAAATATCGTACAAGATTTTTAATTTTTTTTTTTGTTGATTTTTTTTTATTTTTGTTTTTTTTTTGGATTTTGATAGTCATGCCAGGCATATAGGCATGTATGGCTTGCACGCCACTGCGTACGATCTAATTATTCTATCTTTGTAAAGCGATATGTTTTGGTATAATATATTATGTAGGTACATTTTGTTGTAAACAAGTAACAGGTCATTATTTTTTACTCCTCACTAACTCAAGGTGATAAAGTGGGGAGTTATGAATTTGCAATTTTAAGGCTATTTTTTTATTGCAGATTATCAACTAGTATCATGCTAAGATTGTATTCTGAAAGTTTCATCACAATGTATTTGTGTGTGTCCTGTGTACTATGTGCTATGGGCTATGTGCTGTGTACTATGTCTTATTCTTCTTCTTCAGCCTATTTCCGTCCACTCCTGAACGAAGGCCTCCTCCATTTGCCTCCACGTCGTCCTGTCCTGTGCAGTTTGCATCCAGGATGTGCCAGCATATCTTGTTATATCGTCCCTCCACCGCAGCTGCGGCCGCCCCACTCCTCTCTTTGTCATACGAGGTCTCCAAGTCAGCATTCTCTTTGTCCACTTCTCGTCCGAGCTTCTGGCTACGTGTCCCGCCCATTTCCATTTCAGAGTCGCCACACGGTGGATTATATCTGTTACTTTTGTTCTTTCTCTCATTAAATTCATTTCTTACCTTGTCTCTTAGTGACAGACCCAGCATGGATCTTTCCATAGCTCTTTTGGGTGACTCGCAGTTTCTCGGCACTCAGTTTAGAGAGACTCTAGGCCATATGTAGCAACTGGCAGCACACACGCTTCATATACTTTCCTTTTCAGGTTTATGGGTGTTTTCCGAATTTTCAATATACATATCCCATTTTTCCGAAGGTAGCCCAACTTAGTCCAATCCTTCTTTTGATTTCAGCCGTCTGGTTTTCTTTATCCAGTCTAATGCTGTGACCCAGGTATATAATATAATTTTGACCATCTTCTATGTTGCTGCCTTCAACCCTAATCTGAAAGTCGTTTGTGCCCATTACTTTTGTTTTTGCCAGGTTCATACATAGTCCCACATTTTTGGAGACCTCATTTAACTCTAGCAGTATTTCTGCCAGCTCTTGGGGGTTGTTGCTAACCAGAACAATATCGTCAGCAAATCTTAGATGGCTTAGTTTTTTCCCATCAATGCGGACACCTTTGTTTTCCCAGTTTAGCTTTTTAAAGACGTATTCCAATGCCAATGTGAACAGTTTTGGGGATATTGTATCACCCTGTCGGATTCCTCTTTTAACTTCAATTTTATCTGTTGACCAGTCCTCATTAAATTTAACCTGTATCGTTGCCTTTTTGTATAAGTTTTTTATTAGCGTTGTTTTTTATTGGCGTTGTTTTTTATTGGCGTTTATTAGCGCTAATAAAAAACAACGCGTATTTTATTAGCGTGTGTACTATGTACGGCGTGTTTATTCTACTTTATCGATTAAAGACTCATTTGATTATTTTTAAATTTGTGTAAAACAAGTACTTACATAGATGTCACCTAGAAGTACTTATTTCATTTTTATTTGAATTGGTTCTATATTAAAGTTTTAGTTTTATATTTGTTTTAAAGTGACAGTTAAGATTCTAAAAAGGAGGAACTAAAAGCATTTAATGTCGTTTCTCTTTTTACAGGTAAAATTATATTTGTTATCATTATTATTTATTTATGTTTATGTTATTATTACTTTTATTGTATTTTATAATTATTTTAATAATAAATTACTCTTTTTACAGAACAACGATTTAATTTGCTTAATACACTCCATTATAAAACGACATTATTGTTTAACGACAAAATCAATATACATAAAATGGTGAAACTTCATTTTGAATTTAAAATATTACCTGGAATTGATGGAAAAACAAATGTTTATAATATAATCTCAATCACCACAACTGATAACAAGGTTTATGCCATACCAGAAGATCTACAACCAGTGAGCAATCACAAAGAAATAATAAAAACAAGTGCCTTTATTAAAGTAAAAAGAAGTATAACAAAAAGGTATCAAGTACGAAGAGTTTGGATAACGTTAATAGATGAGTTACAAAAAACATACATAGATGAAGATGGTAACTTACAGTTTGATAATATATATTTGGAGGAAATTACTCAAAAAAAATACATAAGCCTTATAAAAGAAAACGAGAATGACAAAGTAGATAGTGAAAATAATAAAAAAATAATTCCTGGGTTCTCAGGTAATGAAATGGAAGAAAAAAAATATTCATATATTAATAATAATAAATATTTGGATATAATAAAAAAGAAAAAGGATGAAAGTAATGATGAATATAAAATAAACTTTAATGAACATATAGAAGTAGACAATTTTGAAATTTCAATAAATCATCTAGACCTCCAGCAGCAGTCTAAAATAGATGAATTGATATATAATTATAGATCACTCTTTGCTAAAGATAAATATGATATAGGTATGGTAAAAGGATATGAAGCACATATTGATTTATTAATAGATAAATATTGTAGTAAAAGACCGTATAGATGCACTATTGAAGATAAAAAAGAAATAGAACAACAGGTATCCAATTTGTTAAAAAACAAATTAATAGAAGAATCATATAGTCCTTTCGCGGCACCGGTGACTTTGGCATATAAAAAAGAAGACGGAAAAAGATCAAGATTGTGTATAGATTATCGTGATTTAAATAAAATTATTATTCCTCAGTCACAACCTTTCCCATTGATCGAGGATTTAATGGTTAAAACGAGAGAATGTAAATTTTTTTCAACATTGGACATAAACTCGGCATTCTGGTCTATTCCTTTGAAAATTGAAGATAAAAAAAAAACAGCATTTGTTACACAAGAAGGTCATTTTCAGTGGACCTGTTTACCATTTGGTTTAAAAACTTCACCAGCAATTTTCCAAAGAATTTTAAGTAGCATTATAAGGAAACATAAACTATCAGATTTCACAGTGAATTATATAGATGATATATTGATTTTTTCAAAAACATTTGAAGAACACATTAATCACTTATCATTACTATTAAAAGCAATTTTGAAAGAAGGTTTTAGATTGAAATTTTCCAAGTGCAACTTTGCACAAAATTCGGTGAAGTATTTAGGCCATATAATCAAGAATAACACAATAAGTCCATTAAAAGATAATTTAATTGCTATAAAAAAATTTCCTCTTCCGAGAACACAAAAAAATGTGCGCCAATTTTTAGGAAAAATAAATTTTTATGCTAAATATGTGCCAAAAATATCAATTATTTTAGACCCTTTACATAATTTGTTGAGAAAAGGACAAAAATTTATTTGGTCAGAAAAATGTCAAGAATCATTTGAAACAATTAAAACATTACTTTGTTCAACACCTATTTTAACAATATATAATCCAGATTTGCCAATAAATATTTACACAGATGCGAGTATACAGGGCATAGGAGCTGTCTTGAAACAACCACAAAAAAATGGATAAGAAAAACCATGTGCATACTTTTCGAGAAAATTAAATGAAACTCAAAAAAAGAAAAAGGCAATATATTTGGAATGCTTAGCAATAAAGGAGACAGTAAAATACTGGCAACATTGGCTCATAGGAAAAAAATTCACGGTATACTCAGACCATAAACCACTAGAAAGAATGAATATAAAAGCCAGAACAGATGAAGAACTAGGAGAATTAACTTATTATCTATCTCAATTTAACTTTGAAGTAATATACGCTCCAGGAAAATACAATTTAGAAGCAGACTGTTTAAGCAGAAATCCGGTGTTAGAACCACATGAAAATCAGGAAGAAAATTTAAGAATCGTAAACTTAATAAAACTAGGGGATATACAAAATGATCAGAAAAATAATGAAGATTTGAAAAATAATAAAATAAATTAAAATTGAAAGATGAAATATACTACAAAAAAATTGGAAAAAAAGAAAAAATAATACTATCAGAGGAATTTAGTAAAAAATTTATAGAAAATATACATTATCTTTACTGTCATATAGGAACAAAACAAATGCAAAATAAAATTATAACATTCTACACAGCAAAAGATTTAACCGATAATATTAAAAAAATCTGCGAAAAATGTGAAATATGCATAAAAAACAAATCTCGAGGAAAATATAAATTTGGACTTATGTCTCATTTAGGTCCTGCAACTTACCCATTTGAGATAATGTCTATAGATACAATTGGTGGATTTGGTGGCTCACGTTCTACAAAGACATACTTACATCTTCTTGTAGATCATTACACGAGGTATGCCTATATTTTGAGTTCAAAAAGTCTAAGTTCAAGTGACTTTATAAACCTTGTTCGAAAAGCGATGCAAGGAAATAAAATTGGTATGATTCTATCGGATCAATATCCGGGAATAAATTCAAAAGATTTTAAAAACTTTTTAAGTAATGAGAATATACCCATTGTCTTCACCGCAGTTAATGCACCTTTTTCAAATGGCCTGAATGAAAGGCTTAACCAAACAATCGTTAGTAAAATAAGATGTAAGGTAAATGAAAGGAAAGGAAAATTGGCCTGGACGACAATAGCACATGAATGTATCCTAAGATATAATACAACAGAACACACAGTAACTGGATTTGCCCCTAAATATTTATTAGAAGGAAAAAATATAACTATTTTGCCAGATGAATTAAAACAGGAAAAAACACTTAATGATTTATTCCAAGATCGAAAACTTGTCTTAAAAAATACGATAAAATCACACAATTATAATAAACAACATTTCGACAAAAACAGGACAAAATGCGAATTAAAAATCGGAGACTCTGTATTTGTTGAAAACGGAAATCGATTAAACAGAAAAAAATTGGATGAATTAAAAATTGGACCATATAAAATTTTAGAAAAAATTTCAAACTCAATATACAGAATAGATACAGGTCACAAGAAATCAGAATCAAACCTTTTTCATATCACAAAACTTGTTCCAATTATTGATTAAATATATAGAAAAAAAATTGTATTAGCCAATGAAAAATTGTACTACATTAAGTATTGTTTTGTATAAAAATTATATTAATTAAGTAGTATTGTTTTATATAATTTTTTTTGGGGGGGGAAGATGTAAAACAAGTACTTACATAGATGTCACCTAGAAGTACTTATTTCATTTTTATTTGAATTGGTTCTATATTAAAGTTTTAGTTTTATATTTGTTTTAAAGTGACAGTTAAGATTCTAAAAAGGAGGAACTAAAAGCATTTAATGTCGTTTCTCTTTTTACAGGTAAAATTATATTTGTTATCATTATTATTTATTTATGTTTATGTTATTATTACTTTTATTGTATTTTATAATTATTTTAATAATAAATTACTCTTTTTACAGAACAACGATTTAATTTGCTTAATACACTCCATTATATTTGTATGACTGTTATAGAGATTACTGACTGTGAGGACTTACAACTCGATCTTGATAGAACTTCTAATTGTGTCTCGAATAAGCTCTTACCTACTAAATGTAAAAAAATGTCAATTCATTATATTCCCTAGGAAAAAGAGTACAATACAATACACTTACATAATCAATAGGGAGACGATTGGTAAGAAATCAGACTGTAGAGATTTAGGCATACAACTGGACATTAAACTTTTATTTGACAAACACATTGACACAATTTATTACACTGAAAGTTTATAAAATGTTGGGATTCCTGATGAGAGTATGCAAACCATTCACGTAAGTAATAACATTTAGCTTAGTATATAAGACAATTGTTAGAAGTCAATTGGAGCATGCATCACTCATCTGGAATCCACAATATAATAGGTATTTATATTAACAGTATAGAACGAATACAACAAATATTTTTGAAACACATGAAGTACAAATTTGGTAATAACTACAAACATGAATTGCAGACTATACAGACAAGACGAAGTATCTTAAACTTTTTTATATAATACTAGTGAACATCCGGCAAACTTCGTATTGCCTGTATAATTAAAAATCGTCCTCCATAACCACCCGTCGCTTCAGACTCTTCAATTCCTCCCATCCCTTCAGTACCTCCCGTCCCTTCAGTTACTCCCGTCCCTTCAGTTACTCCCGTCCCTTCAGTTACTCCCGTCCCTTCAGTTACTCCCGTCCCTTCAGTTACTCCCGTCCCTTCAGTTACTCCCGTCCCTTCAGTTACTCCCGTCCCTTCAGTTACTCCCGTCCCTTCAGTTACTCCCGTCCCTTCAGTTACCCCTGTCCCTACAGTTACTTCCATCCCTTCAGTACCTCTCATCCCTTCATACCCTTCAGTACCTCCCTTCCCTTCATTACCTCCCATCCCTTCATTACCTCCCGTCCCTTCATTACCTCCCGTCCCTTCATTACCTCCCGTCCCTTCAGTAGGTCCCGGTCATACGCTCGACAATTCACCAAAGTTTCATTGCAATCGGATGAACGGTTCTTAGGATAGTCCACCTTCATAGTTAAAATGACCTTATACCCGATGAAGAAGAAGAAGAAGAAGAAGAAGAAAAAAATTTTAATCCAGAAACCATCCCGGTCATATGCTCGACAATTCACCAAAGTTTCATTGTAATCGGATGAACGGTTCTCAGGATAGTCCACCTTCATAGGTAAAATGACCTGATACCCGATTAAGAAGAAGAAGAAGAAATTGTTTTAATCCAGAAACCATCCCGGTAATACGCTCGACAATTCACCAAAGTTTCATTGCAATCGGATGAACGGTTTTCAGGATAGTCCACCTTCATAGGTAAAATGACCTGATACCCGATGAAGAAGAAGAAGAAGAAAATTTTTTTAAATTCAGAAACCATCCCGGGCATACGCTCGACAATTCACCAAAGTTTAATTGCAATCGGATGAACGGTTCCCAGGATAGTCCACCTTCATAGGTAAAATGACCTAAAACTCAATGAAGAAGAAGAAGAAGTTAAAATTTTTTGATCCAGAAACCATCCCTGGTATACTCTCGACAGTTCACCAAAGTTTCATCGCAATCGGATGAGCGGTTTAGGAGCGCATTCAACACATACATACAAACATTCAAATTTATAATATAGATTAGGCATCCCACCCTTAGAAGAGTGATTTGTGACAAATGGAAAAAAAAAAAAAAAATTAGTGAATATTACGACTTACAGATCAAAACAATTGATTAAGATAAATTTAGATATTGCGAAATAAATAGTAAGAGAGTTAAGTGATAAGAGATGTGTACTGGTAGAGTGACTTTTAAGTTGGGATAGATGTCATATTCGTAGTGCATCGGACATTCAAAGAACACATGATCAAGTGTTGCCAATTCTGCCCCGCATTTACATTATGCACAAGAACGGTTTTCTTTAATATTTATTTTATATAGGTGAGAAGCAATTGAGCAATGACCCAGACCTCAGAATTAATGTAGGTACCTTTATAATTCATAAATAAACTTCAATATTGCTGTGTACAGACTTTATTGTTACCTTTGTAGTTATTCTTATTTAGGTATTATATTTGTTTAAAAAAAATTTTTTTTTTTTTTTTAAAAATGAATATGCCTTGTTAAACAAGTACATATACATCTTCCTACATTCCCATGGTGCGTTGCCCATTTTTTAAATAAATAAAAACATATATCTACTAATACTCGCTTAGACCCCATTAGATTTTGAAGGATATCTGAATAGTGCTTCTCAATTTTGCTAACTGTCAAATATTTCATAGTGACCCCAAGTTCGAGAAACTCGAATATGTTATTTTTAAATTGTTAAAAAAGTACATCAATTTCATAAATTGGCATTGAAGAATTTTCAAGTTTTTAAATAAAATATTTAAATCAAAAATAATTTAACGAACTAATTTCTTGAAAATGCTGATTATTTTGTGGAGTGACTTGTTGGTGAGGAGTTTAGCGGTGGCCACAACCCACTCGTTTTATTTTATTTTTATTACAATAGAGTGTTCAATGGCGGATTTATTGCCATAAGGCAATTTCTTCCAACCAACCAAAGCAACGTGAGAACATTAATAGTGTAGTGGTAGGTAGGTACCTACATTAAATTTCTAACAAAAAAAATGTTGGCCTTCGTGACTCAGCTAGTTAGGTATCTGGCTGCTGATCCAAAGGTCCCAGGTAAATGTCCCGGCGGAGACAAAGTTTTGAATTGTGTTTTCAGACTGGATCTGTGAGACGATTAATATCGTAAGTCTCCATAATGTGGCAAATTGTTATTGGGTGCGTGTTAAATTAATATTTCACATAGTAGGTACCTGTTAGTTGCCCGAGAAGTTATATAAAAAAACAGATAGACATTTGACATAATTACCTAAATGTAAAATCACAGCAACAAAGAAAGGAGGTAGATAGATAGAGGTTGTGGTGAAGGAGTGGCAATTAATCCTTTTTTAAATTTTGAATCGATTGAGACGTTGTTCCACTTATAGGATGTTCCAAAGTCTTGCTGATTGTACCTACGTCAAAAGAGGAAGGAACTGAGAAATTCAGTAGAATGAATGGGAATAGCTACATATTATGGTACGATCAGCTGATCGAATAGGCAGGCCATGATTTGAGATATTGTGGTAAATTAGTGTTATTAATACCTACTAGTGAAAATTAATTAATTTTACGACTTTACATATCTTGGGCCAACGAAGAAGGAAACATGATCTTATTTTCTAGGATTGTATATAAAGCGTATACATACATTTTTAAAAAATAACATTACGAAGTAAGCAGAGAGAACCAAGCGCCATACTTCTCTATTTTTGTACACATTTCTGGCTTCCTTTACATCCATGCATCGTCTCATACATGCTCGTCGATCGTTCAAACTTTTTATGTTTCCTTCTTTCAAAATATCATTCACATGGTCATGCCATCCCTTTCTGGAGCGGCCCCTGCTATTCACTCCATCTCTTACACCCATGTACCTATATATATATATTTTTGCAATAATTCAAATTTATTATGGAGTTATTCGTTAGCATCCAGATAACAGAAGTTAGCATAATCAAGGAATGGGAGAATTGAGGATTGTACATAACTACATAGGTACATACCATCACGCCATGTCCCTCACGGGATAGGCAGAGAGAATCGAACGCCACTTACTTCTATCTTGATATACATTCATCGCCTCGTCAACATTCATACATCGTCTTATACATGTTCGTCTGTTGTTCACGCTTCTAACATTTCCGTCTTTCAAAATACCGTTCACATGAACGTACCATCCCTTCCTTGGGCGGCCCCGACCTCTCATTCCATTCCTGTCCGCAATGTATATTTTCTTCGTCAGGCGTTCCTCATTCATTCTCCCCATGTGGCCAAACCATATCAATGTGTTCACTTTCATTCTATTAATAACATCTTTCTTTATCCTACATTCTTTCCTTATGTCCTCATTTCTGACCCGGTCATACATCGTTCTATTATAGATTCTTCTTAGCGATCTCATTTCAACTGCGTTTATTCTACTTTCTTGCGACTTCTGCCATGTCCAGGTTTCAATTGCATACGTCAAGGATGGCCTAAGATAGCGTTATGAATGGCAACTTTAGCATCCTTTGATATGTTGCGGTCATTCATAACTGGTTTAAGTGCTCCATTCACTCTGTTTCCTGCCATAACTCTTCTTTCGATCTCCTTATCAATCCGTCCATTCCGTTGAAGCATGCTTCCCAGATAGACATATTTGTCGACTTGCTCGAGCCATTCGTTCTCTACTTTTATTTGGCACGCTGTGAATTGTGGAAACGTAATTTTGGAATTTGTCGGAAGATTGAGAGAGTGTAAAGGTACTTCAAAACAGATTTTTACTGACACGAAAAGTAAGTTCATGTCATGAAAGACCTTCGTCGAAAAAGATACCAAGATGTTTGACGACTTTGGAGTAGGAGATGATTTGATTGTCAATCAGTAGAGATGGAAGGGGTGTATTTTTAATATAGGAATAAGATAGCAATCGAGGACTGCCAATAACAATAAACAATAGGCTTGGATATATGTAGACGGGTTGACAAGAAGACCATTCTGAGAGAACCATGATGAGATAAACCTGAGATCTTCGTTCATGCAACCATTTGTCACTTACTCATGTGTTTGTTGCTTCCATACTTTTTCATTTATTTCCAACGTTCATATATCCAGGTGTGCCCTACCTATCTCTTATATTATGGACAGAAACTTAATTGGTACCTAGGTATTAAAATATACCTTAGGGAAAATACTTACCTATCTACTGTCGTGTCGGTATATCCCATAATTGAAGGTCCCATTGGTGTTTTTGTTATCAATAAGATCAGATGAAATGATGATGTGGGGTGTGGTAACTGGACTCATCCATCAATCAAAGTATTTAAAAATATACTTTTTTAAATATTCATGTTAAAAAGCTTAATCTTTTGCACAAGAAGTACAAAAATATTTCATATAGACTGGCTGCCATTTGGCATTTTTTCATGTCTTCGCAGGTCTTCCAGGTAATCTTCTGTTGATGGGTATATCTGTCTTTACAATTTTGAGAATTATATTGTCGTCCATGTGTTCGACGTGTACTCTCCAGAAGTGAATACTGAACTAAAATTTATTATTTATTTAATATTGAATTTAACAAAGGAATTTATGGAAAGTGATCGACATAGGAATATGAACATGAATGTCGTGCGTTTTTCTCTGCACGGATGGAGGAGACTGGAGGCACTGAAGGGATGGAAGATACTAAAAGAACTGAACGGTCTGAAGGTACTGAAAGGTCTGAAGGTACTGAAGGGATACGAGAAACGGGAAAAAAACTAAAGGAAGTAAGAAGGCACTGAAGGGATGGGAGGTTCTGAAAGGTCTAAAGGTACTGGAAGTAAATAAATATGATTAGATGGAAAAAAAACCAGAGTAACAATATTCCTACATATTATTGATGTGATTTAATATGAAACTATAACATAATTGTTTAAAGTAAGGTGAGAATCAATTATTTACACAAGTTGTTCTGTGGTGTCCATGTATCTGTCTAAAATACTTATTTTCTAAATGTTATTCTACTCAACATATTAACTACATAATATGTAGGTATATTATGCACTGCACTAACACTAATATAACTGACAGGTACATAGTAATATCTAATAGGTAGGTAGGTATGTAAAATGTGTAAACATATAATCACCTCAAATCATATTATATTTTCCTTGATTTTGATTTATTATTCTCAAGAGACCATTTCTCAATCAGGGTTGACCATATTTTGTTATATTATCCTCTTTTGTGTAATGTTGCACATAATTTAATTAATGAATTAGTTGAACAAGCGAATGAAAAAAAATATGATACCCTTTAAAAAGTATTCTGCACGTTGACATGAAGAAAAAGTGAAGTTATAGTAAACTGACATGCTGACATGGATCTAATGTAGATAAAAATAACACCTGAATATTATGCATAGCAATCATACGTTATAGCAATCACAATTCAAGTTCAAGTACAAAATGTGTTATTTTATGTTTATAATAAAAAAAAATCTAATGACTTAAACTGAAAACAATTTAAGTGCACATTGTCATCGGTAATACACAAATTCAGAAAGTTTCAAAGCTCTAACTTGTCTTCACCCACAAAAATAAAACGTTAAAGTTTATCGCTATTCAAAAATGTTTTTTGTAATTATTACGAGTATAATATCACAGTTGTTACAGTGAGCCTGGGCACTTGATATGAAGAGTAGACAACGTTGAACTATACCTCTATCTATTTTTTATAAAGCGCCTGAATAATTTGTGGGAGCCCTTTACGTCGGGTCGCAAGTTCTGTAGGTAGGTAGGTACTTTATTGGGTGTGGCAGAAGAGATTTTATCTAAACCTATGTACCTACCTCTAATATTATATTTATATACATCCACTACTTATTATAGTTTTGTACGTAATGTAGTTATTTTGAAGCAGTTTACATTATTTTTAATAAACCGTAACGAAGATCAATTTTTGTCGTCATTATAACTTGTATAGCAGGAGGAGGAGACAGTGGGTACCTACCTACCTACCTACCTACCTACCTACCTACCTACCTACCTACCTACCTACCTACCTACTCATATAGTTATGTATGTATACCTACCTAACCTAACCTAACCTAACCTAACCTAACTCTTATGTATTGCTCATATTAAAGTAAGATAGGTACGTAGGTACCGTACCTTCATACGTTTAGATTGAGTCATGCATATCAATTCGTATTTACTTTAAAAATCAACCATTGAAGAACTTTATAGCAAACATTTGTTTTTATAAGTTGAAAATCATGCAAAAGAAATAAAATTGATAATATCATTTTTTCCTTGAGTTAACCTTGTTGAACATTTTAAAACGAATATTGTCATCTATCCTGGGGGGTAAGTCTGGTCAACCGGCGGAATAAAAACCATCCATGTTTACACATATCATGGATATTATTATCTTATGGAGTTCTATAAAATCATAAGATGTTTTTGATTCCGCCTGTCGACCAGACTTGCCCCCCCCTGAAGAAAAAACGGTCCCTTCTAAATTGATCATTTAGAAGAATTGATCAATAAACGCTTCACATATTTATTTGATAGGTAGGTAGGTAGGTAGGTAGGTACCTATGTACGTGTACCTATTTAAAGACACAGTTTGTCTTATAGACTATAGACATCTCTTGTAGATAATAATACAATTAAGTAATTTGAAGTACAAACACCCACAATATGTTTAGGTATGGGCGGATCTATTCAATAATGGGGAAAGGTTTTAATTATGCACCGAGCAGCATCTACAGATAGATCTATAGGTACCTACAGTTCTACATAGTTCTAGGAAGATATTATATACTAGGTCTTGGTAAGTACTTGTACCTATAGGTACCTACTCGTGAATCTATCAATCAGAATTTGAAACGGTGCTATGAATCGATGAAAGAACTTGGACTGACTGATCTTCTCATTATTTATCTTACTAATTAGGACAAGTTATTTCTCTATTCTTACCTATATCTACCTACCTACCTTCCCTTCCCATTTCTAACTACATACATATGTATTTACATACCTATACATATTGTTCTCGTATGTGCATTCAATTCACGCTTTAGATGCGCACTCTTTTATGTCGCTACGGGATTTAGAATATAATTATTTGTTTTATTGCTCTATACCTACTTTATATAAAGGGAGTATTTACCTTTACATGGTATATGTAGGTACCTACCTACCTACCTACTACCTAGTACTATCATATTACATATTCAATATCTACGGGGATACATCATATAGGTAGGTACGTAATACATAGTTAATATATAATATCATGTAATATTTTCCTATAGGTACCTACTTTGTTTACAAAGATAAAAACTCATTAGGTACATTGATCTTTTTAATATTGTCTACTCACCAAATAAAATTATTCACTTTGAATCCCAAATAATATCGGTAGGTAGGTACTAGTTACAGTAGTTACATGAAAAACATCTTGTGGGCCTGTTGTAGTTAGGTACCTACACAAACCAGGGCGCGCCTCCTTCTGCAACAAAACATCTCAATATATAGGTATTACGATCCTTGGTTATTTATATATTAATTTCATTTAATTTCGTACGTTTTTTTCCTGTTTTGATTTCAAAATAAATTTATTTGACTATCAATAATATTATACTTAAATTTAAAAATAAATATTAATTTTAAGAATGTATTTGTTTGAATGCATTGCCATTGATATGATTTATCTCAAACATATTAGGTATTATGAAGATATATTTGTAACAATAAAACATCTGTAAACATAAATGTAACACTTGATACATTTTACAATAAGTTGATAATGAATTCTTCCTTTTGATTGTTATAATGTTTCAACACCTTCCCTTCATCTCCAATATACATACATACCTATCTATCTACAATAGGCACAGTATGTACCTACATATATATCTTATAGATATTGGTACCTACCATCTCACATTCCTCTAATCTTATTAACATTGTACAATTTGTTAACTTGAATCATTGTGTGTGAATCTTCCTATATAGGTAGGTATGTACCTACCTTTATTTGTAGGTACTTAGGTACTGTCCAAAACTAAAGTTTAATGTGGGCGATAGATATATGTATGTATACATATATACCTACATATATATATAGGTGCCTACACTAGGTATATACCTATTTACCTACATAGTGATGACAAGGTAGGTATATGAAATAACAAAATAACAGTTTTGAATTGTGTTTTCAGTCTGGATCTGTGAGACGATTAATATCGTAAGTCTCCAGAATGTGGCAACTTGTTATTGGGTGCGTGTTAAAAATTTAATATTTGACATAGTACCTGTTAGTTGCCCGAGAAGTAATAAATAAAAAATAAATAAAAAAAAAACCAAGATAAATCTGTAATTACAGTGGAACTTTCGAGGCATGTTATTTTATATAAGTATACTCACAATATTCAAAATAAAACGATAATTTTCAAAATTTAGAAAAAAATCTAAAGATTTTTTGATTCTACATTTGGCGCTACAGTCCAAGTCGAGCCTTGGCCTCCTTCAACTTTTGCCTCCAACCCCGTCTGTCCTCAGCTGCCGTCCTCCAGTTTGTAACACTTAAGAGCTGTACTGCATCCCTCCTCACCTCGTCCTCCCATCGCAGCCTGGGTCTTCCTATTTTCCTCCTTCCTCCTGGATTACCAGTTAAAATTCTCTTAGAAATTCGCATATTTGGATTATTTGATTAGTTGGAATAAAGAACCTACCTGATGGCAAAAAACTCACCATTGTGTCATGTATTCACTTATATTTTTTTACAAAAAGTCAAATAGTCTTTCATATAAAAACTCACTTCAAAATGAATGTGTGTCAATATAAAAAAAAATATGGCGTTCGGTTCTCACTGTCTACCCCTCGAAGGACAAGGCGTGGTGGTATGCTTGTAGTAATTACCTTTCAAACAATTCGCAAATACTTCGCAAATTGATGAGTTTCATGATTTCTCTTGGCTTAATTCAGATGGAACCACCCCAGAAGTACCTTACCCCTTTCTAATGAGAAAAAGAATCATCAAATTTGGAAAAGTTGTTAAAAAAAATATTATTAATTGCTGATGGCTTTTCAAATTGAAGAGTGCGATATTTTCTTTTTATGAGTTTCAAAATCAGAATTCGATAAAATTTATATGTGTGAAAGGGAATTATTAAATTCGGATAATGTACCTACGTAGTAAAGAATTACTATCCCTGAAATGAAAATTGAAGAATTTGATGGTTTAGGTACTCGTGGATCTCATAATCAGATTTTGACCAAATTGAAATGGGACCAATCAGAAGATACCTCCTTTGCAATAAAAAAAGAATCATCGAAATCGGACAACGTGACAAAAATATATCGCTGAAGATAAACTTATAGAATTGATAACCTACTCCGTTTTTAGAAGTCTGTTAATAAATAATATAATATATTTTAAAACTCTTGTGAGAAATTTGGTCTTGCAAGTCTTAGTCTAGATCTTGTATACCTACCTATTGTAAATTAAGTAAGTATTATGCATCACTAGAGAATTTTATTTATTCATAAATTTACTAAAAGTACAAACTAAATTAACTGACGCGTATAAAAGTTACACACAGCTATGCCGGTGGAAACAGAGGTTAAATGCATTAACAACTTTGTATACGTATACGTGCACTGCTGAAGCTCAGCACAACATGTTTGTTGTTAACAAATGTGCTGCACACCATTTTGGTGGAGTCGTAGATTTAAAAAGACCCCAGTGGATGGGAATCGCACAGGAACTGGAGGAGTGAAGTAAGAGAGAGGAGGTCTGGAGGATATCATGTAGTCTGTAGTCGACAAACACGGGCTGAAAATGATGAAAACGAAAATATGTCATATAAAAACGTCAAATAAAAAACAATTGATCCCACGATATTGATAAATGTTGCAGATATGAAGTTACCAATTATTACATTAAAACCAGATAAAATCAACAATACGTACCTACCATCCAACGTATTGTTGAAGGAACTTTTGCAATAATTGCACTGTCCACCTAATAAGTGTTCTGCACGCCACATACTGCCATATCTGATGGAACTTATCAACCAGAGATCAATGATCAATCGATATAATATTATGTTGGGTAGGTTTCTACTTACATACACAATGTCTTCGTGTTCGGATCAAATTTGGTGGTCTAGGTGCAGGTTTAACCTAATAATGATAACAAAAATAGAACCAATGTGTCCATTCTCAATTGATTGAATATTGAGGATAGTCTTTCAACATTTTATTGCTTTGTTCGCATCGCAAGATGAGAACTAGACTACCTCGAGAATCTGGCTGTGATGGGCAACGTGAAAAGACGTAAATTCCGTGGTCTCTCATCAACCAGATGGAGGGATATAATTAAATCCGCAATTGGGGTCTTTGATAACCGGTGGTCGCCTCTATCATAGAGGCAGGCCGTACAAAGAATCATTGAATGAAGTCTCCATCTTCAGTCATGACAAAAAGAACGAGAGGTAAAAAATAACAACATAAAATATTATGTGTGGGTAGGTACTTAACAAAATAACATTTCAACATACGATTGAACCAGCCTGATATTTTCCGCCATCTTCAATATTTTACTTCCCTTTTCAAAACTTTTTATCAGACGTATAATCATTTCAATATAATGCGAACTGCAATATATCGTAAGTTCTGAAATATATTACAGAACATGTCCAATGTTCATCGTTACGCAGATATCATAATAGTGCAGTTCAGATATTCCATTGTTTTCTATGTTTAGTGGCAAATAAATATGTATAATACCTATATAGGTAGGTACTTAATAATGTAAGAATATATTCCTACTGTAGCGGAAAGTGGAGATAATCATCTCAGATAAAATCATATTTTGGTGCGATATCTGGAAAACGCATTGCGTTAAGATCATACATAATCCATACTCACTGTTGGCAATCTCAAGTTGAGATCTCAACACGAGGACAATGCTATCAGATGGTTGGTAGTTGAAGACAATAGGTAGGTACCATTTCACCGAATGTTACAAGAAAAAAATCTCGACATTAAATCTATAATAATTACCAATAACTTCACACTCACTACTGTCAACACAAAATCTCTAAGTACATTGAAAACAATATTCCATTAAATTTCACTAATAGTAGGTTCAAACAGACAACTTCAGTGATAACGTGCGAAACTATTTATCTCACAATGACTATAAAATAGTATAGTGTAGCATAATATTATTATACTTACATAGTTCTGGATTGAATCAATTTCGACTTAATTCATTTATAAATCAGAAGTTAGTTTATATGACGATATGTATGTGCATCAAAATTATTTTTAAATCCTTCTCAAAATAGTTATCCATAATGTAACGAAATTTTAATTATGTATGGATTTCACTAAGGCGAAGCCTATATGTGGGAAACGTAATAAAAAAATATATATATATTTTTTTTAATGAATTAATTAATTTGTTAAACAATAATTTATAAAAATGAATTTTAGAAGTCCATCAGTAATTATTTATAATTGATTGAATTCTGTTGGTTGAACGTTGAGTTAGTTATGTAAAATGGAAGATTCGGGAACATAGTTTGGCAATCAATAAAATCAATTCAATTTATCGTCACAATTGATGGCAATAAAAGGTGTCATAAATCTATACAATCTTAATTATTTTACTGAATCTACACTATATATAGGTAGGTACTTACTATATACATAATATATGTATGTACATAGATATTATATACCTACTTTATTGACAGACAATATATAGAAATCGATTGCAAAATTCTAATACAGACAGGCAGATAGACTTGTGAAGTTTAAACATTTTATGTAATCATGTAAAAAGTAGATATTTATTAAATAATTCCTGTACCTACCAATGTATATTTCTTATTTCCTTCTTAGTGAGATCTGTCTGATTATTATTGTTTTTGTTCTAAGGTACATACATACTACATAATATTTACTTTAGAGACTACACATTGTTTGAGTTGGTTGGAAATTATGGCAATAATAATAATTTTGGACAATTTATACCGCGCCGGAATAAACCCGTCATTGTATGTACACTTACTGTACATAAATTAAATAATTACCACAATATCGCAACCAAAGTTTTCCAGATCTCAATATACGACGTAAATAAAAATACTACTTTAGATAATTTTTAAACATGTTTGAATTTTCTGTAAAGAAGAAATTATAATATTTTTTATTACACATTACAAAATAAATTTAAACATTATAAATATGAACATTTGGTATTACATTTTAAACAGTAGGTACACTCAAGTTATATGAAATATATCACCTCACTAGACCTAGGTCAGTAATGATGTATGTATGATTATTTAGTGAATGTAATAAGTAATAGGTAGTAGGTAGATAATAATATGCAAAGGAGTGTGAATATCAAGTGTGTAAGTGTAAGTTGTCTCATGTACATATATCGTATAAAGCATTATAATTTTTCTGATTAATTTCTTCCTCTATCAATGGGCCACTTGGTCTCCAATTCTCCCACTTGGGGAGATTGAGTTGGCAAAGTTCGGTATTATTTTGTTATATATTCTTGGGCCTAGAAAATGAATATATCTTTGGACAAATGTCGTCTGTGTAGTAGTTGGCTGTAGAAGTCTCCTATTTCAAGTATCCATTGAAAGTAAGTAGGTACCTATTGTGGTGTATATGGTGCGATATTTCGATGAATGTTTTAATGTATATTTGTCGGAAGTCGAGTACCTACTGAAATTTTTTTGAAAAGTTCATCGGATGGGTAATCTATATATAGAGCTTTTTGCAGATTACTCTAATAAGCGACTTTTTAGCATTTACGGCTGGGTAAAGATATGAGAGCACAGTTTGGCCCTGTGCGTATTATATTATATTAATAATTTACATTTTCTATGTGTTCCGTCCATCTTAAATTATTGTCGATTGTGATTCCCAGATATTTATATTTTTATGTGTTTTCTAGTTCAGGGCAAGTACCTACAAGTAGGTAAGTGAGTTCCGCAATTATGTACAGTAACTTAATATTGATTAGCAGTGGCAGGTTGTCCTCTGGTATCAAAAGAAAATGTCATATATTTTGTTTTTTCTACGTTTAAGGTCAGTAGGTTTGATTGTAGCCATTTATACATCTTGTTCATTCCTCTCTCAGCCATGCAGTGAGTCTGTTCCCAATCGTTTGAATTAAATAGTAAGACGGTTTCGCCAGCAAATGAAATAATGGAACCATTCTTATTCGTCTCACAGAGATCGTTTATATATAGCAAAAATAAGGTAGGTCCAAGAATGCTGCCTTGTGGCACTCCGTAAGGATTGGGTGTGAACTCACTAGCATTACCTTTCAGTTTTACTGCTTGCAATCTGTTTTATATATACGAGGGGAACTATTTTCTTGTTGTATTACCACATATGCGTTGGATTTTACCTATCAATTTTTTGTGGGAAACAGAATCAAAGGCTTTTGCCAAGTTCAGATAGACAGCTATGCACTTATCCTTATTTTCGAAAGCTTTTATAACAAAGTCGACCAGCTCCAAAATAGTTTCATTCATTTAATTACACGAGAAGAAATTGTCCAGGGCAAGTTAGTACCAACTTCTAAAAAAGTAAAACAAGGGGGGGAAAGAGCAGGGCGTCGAAGAATTTCTTGGCTAAGTAACCTGAGGCAGTGATTAAAAAAAAAAGCAGTACATCGATGTTAAGGGCCGCATTAAACAGGTGAATATAACCCTAATGATCGCCAACATCTTGTGAGGAGATGGTACTTGAAAAAGAAGAAGAATAAAATAAGTAAACAATTCATCGCAATATTATACCTAACTAAATTTCTTTATAATAATATTAATTATAACTGCTATACAAATTGCAACGTTGCAGGCGTTAAACCAATATAGAATATTAAAATGTTAAATAGTTGAAAAATCTTTATATCTGAGTATTTATTATAAGTATTTAAAGTTACAAATTTAGTATGAAATTATTATACATGTTACACAGTCAGTGTTTGAATGTATCTACAGAGTGTTTGTATATTATATCGATATGTAAGTACCTGAAAGTAAGTAGGTATATATGTATGTATGTATGTATGTATGTATGTATGTATGTATGTATGTATGTATGTATGTATGTAGGTATATAAGAAAGAAGGCGTTACTGTCGGCAACAAAAGAATAACTGGACAAGAGAATATTTCAAGATGTTTTTTCTTTATCCTATTCATGTGCCCTTTCAACATTCTCAATAAACCACAAGTACTCAATCTGTTGGTACAAATCTCATGTTACTTTCTAGTCAACCTCTTTTATTCTGAATCTTTGTTCATATATTTGGAATCAAGTAATTGTTCCAAGGAACAGTGAATATAAGCATAAGCAAGTGGAATTATAAAAGCCCCCGAAAAAATACATCTTTTGGCCAAAATCATTATTCATACTATGGGGTAAAGTGGTACAATGATTTACCAGTAGGTACCTATAAGAATTTCAAGAATTAGGTAACATTAAAGGAATATCTTAAGGAACATGTGAATTTTTTTATATTTATTTTAATCGTTAGTATTATTAAGCTTTTGTGATTAGGTATTGTATATTTTATTATTTTATTATATTTTTTTTATGATTGTAGGTATTTATATTTTTGCTTGAGTAATCAAGTTTTTGCCTTTTTTTATATCAATGTAAATGTGTATGCATTTTTTTACCCTGATAGGTACCTAGGTTAAGATTTTTATACTTTTAGCTATTTTGTATGTTTTCTGAAATGAGACCCTCTTCAAAACTATAGAAATTCTCTTTTTCAAGTTGAGTCATACATACATACCTATGTACATATGTATTTATCATTATATAATCTGTATTATATATTGCATATTTTTTAATTGTTTTCTTTAAAAATAATTTAAATTTTAAATAAATGAATAAATAAAATAATTAATTGCATAAAAAATATCTCGATTCTTGAGTTTCATTTGAGATTCTCCAAACTATTGCAACTATCTCTTTTTTGATTCGTGCATAAGGAGGTCGGATGGGGGAATAAAATAATGAATTATTATTTACATAATATGTTATGTAGATATTACATATCTAATTATGTCTTAATTATATATTATCAGATCAAAGTACCTAGTTAAAACACTTAGGTATATTGTACCTAATAGAGAAGGAGTTGAGAAAGACACAACTGGATGAAATGATAAGTAGGTAGGTACCTAGGTAGGTAGGTAGGTACCTACATGATAGACAGAGAGAGGGTCATGGAAAATAAAAATATGGAGAAGAATGAGGAATAAAATAAGAAGATGGTAACTATTTAAAATGAAATATTAAACAATTCTGATAAAGGTGTGCGTATGTATATATGTATGTATGTACATATATACATGCCTCCCTAACATAGGTAGGTACCAACAGTAAAGATCATTTAATTATTACAATAAAAGTTGTCCCTTTGTTGGTGACTTGGGGTGTTGAGAGAAATAAATTATATCAGGTAGGTATGTAGGTACATACATACATACATACATACATACATATAGTAGGTAGATGTAGATCCACAATACCAACATAGAGTACCTAGACCACATCAAGGATTATATTATTATATACCTACATATGTATGTATGTACAATAGGTAGGTACCTACAGGGCGGATATCTAATGAATCATTTCCTTATTTCTTATTTTATATTTCTGTATCTTACATACATACATACATACATACATATAGTAGGTAGATGTAGATCCACAATACCAACATAGAGTACCTAGACCACATCAAGGATTATATTATTATATACCTACATATGTATGTATGTACAATAGGTAGGTACCTACAGGGCGGATATCTAATGAATCATTTCCTTATTTCTTATTTTATATTTCTGTATCTTACATACATACATACATACATACATACATATAGTAGGTAGATGTAGATCCACAATACCAACATAGAGTACCTAGACCACATCAAGGATTATATTATTATATACCTACATATGTATGTATGTACAATAGGTAGGTACCTACAGGGCGGATATCTAATGAATCATTTCCTTATTTCTTATTTTATATTTCTGTATCTTACATACATACATACATACATACATATAGTAGGTAGATGTAGATCCACAATACCAACATAGAGTACCTAGACCACATCAAGGATTATATTATTATATACCTACATATGTATGTATGTACAATAGGTAGGTACCTACAGGGCGGATATCTAATGAATCATTTCCTTATTTCTTATTTTATATTTCTGTATCTTACATACATACATACATACATACATATAGTAGGTAGATGTAGATCCACAATACCAACATAGAGTACCTAGACCACATCAAGGATTATATTATTATATACCTACATATGTATGTATGTACAATAGGTAGGTACCTACAGGGCGGATATCTAATGAATCATTTCCTTATTTCTTATTTTATATTTCTGTATCTTACATACATACATACATACATACATATAGTAGGTAGATGTAGATCCACAATACCAACATAGAGTACCTAGACCACATCAAGGATTATATTATTATATACCTACATATGTATGTATGTACAATAGGTAGGTACCTACAGGGCGGATATCTAATGAATCATTTCCTTATTTCTTATTTTATATTTCTGTATCTTACATACATACATACATACATACATATAGTAGGTAGATGTAGATCCACAATACCAACATAGAGTACCTAGACCACATCAAGGATTATATTATTATATACCTACATATGTATGTATGTACAATAGGTAGGTACCTACAGGGCGGATATCTAATGAATCATTTCCTTATTTCTTATTTTATATTTCTGTATCTTACATACATACATACATACATACATATAGTAGGTAGATGTAGATCCACAATACCAACATAGAGTAGACCACATCAAGGATTATATTATTATATACCTACATATGTATGTATGTACAATAGGTAGGTACCTACAGGGCGGATATCTAATGAATCATTTCCTTATTTCTTATTTTATATTTCTGTATCTTACATACATACATACATACATACATACATATAGTAGGTAGATGTAGATCCACAATACCAACATAGAGTACCTAGACCACATCAAGGATTATATTATTATATACCTACATATGTATGTATGTACAATAGGTAGGTACCTACAGGGCGGATATCTAATGAATCATTTCCTTATTTCTTATTTTATATTTCTGTATCTTACATACATACATACATACATACATACATATAGTAGGTAGATGTAGATCCACAATACCAACATAGAGTACCTAGACCACATCAAGGATTATATTATTATATACCTACATATGTATGTATGTACAATAGGTAGGTACCTACAGGGCGGATATCTAATGAATCATTTCCTTATTTCTTATTTTATATTTCTGTATCTTACATACATACATACATACATACATATAGTAGGTAGATGTAGATCCACAATACCAACATAGAGTACCTAGACCACATCAAGGATTATATTATTATATACCTACATATGTATGTATGTACAATAGGTAGGTACCTACAGGGCGGATATCTAATGAATCATTTCCTTATTTCTTATTTTATATTTCTGTATCTTACATACATACATACATACATACATATAGTAGGTAGATGTAGATCCACAATACCAACATAGAGTAGACCACATCAAGGATTATATTATTATATACCTACATATGTATGTATGTACAATAGGTAGGTACCTACAGGGCGGATATCTAATGAATCATTTCCTTATTTCTTATTTTATATTTCTGTATCTTACATACATACATACATACATACATACATATAGTAGGTAGATGTAGATCCACAATACCAACATAGAGTACCTAGACCACATCAAGGATTATATTATTATATACCTACATATGTATGTATGTACAATAGGTAGGTACCTACAGGGCGGATATCTAATGAATCATTTCCTTATTTCTTATTTTATATTTCTGTATCTTACATACATACATACATACATACATACATATAGTAGGGATCCACAATACCAACATAGAGTACCTAGACCACATCAAGGATTATATTATTATATACCTACATATGTATGTATGTACAATAGGTAGGTACCTACAGGGCGGATATCTAATGAATCATTTCCTTATTTCTTATTTTATATTTCTGTATCTTACATACATACATACATACATACATATAGTAGGTAGATGTAGATCCACAATACCAACATAGAGTACCTAGACCACATCAAGGATTATATTATTATATACCTACATATGTATGTATGTACAATAGGTAGGTACCTACAGGGCGGATATCTAATGAATCATTTCCTTATTTCTTATTTTATATTTCTGTATCTTACATACATACATACATACATACATACATATAGTAGGTAGATGTAGATCCACAATACCAACATAGAGTACCTAGACCACATCAAGGATTATATTATTATATACCTACATATGTATGTATGTACAATAGGTAGGTACCTACAGGGCGGATATCTAATGAATCATTTCCTTATTTCTTATTTTATATTTCTGTATCTTACATACATACATACATACATACATATAGTAGGTAGATGTAGATCCACAATACCAACATAGAGTACCTAGACCACATCAAGGATTATATTATTATATACCTACATATGTATGTATGTACAATAGGTAGGTACCTACAGGGCGGATATCTAATGAATCATTTCCTTATTTCTTATTTTATATTTCTGTATCTTACATACATACATACATACATACATATAGTAGGTAGATGTAGATCCACAATACCAACATAGAGTACCTAGACCACATCAAGGATTATATTATTATATACCTACATATGTATGTATGTACAATAGGTAGGTACCTACAGGGCGGATATCTAATGAATCATTTCCTTATTTCTTATTTTATATTTCTGTATCTTACATACATACATACATACATACATATAGTAGGTAGATGTAGATCCACAATACCAACATAGAGTAGACCACATCAAGGATTATATTATTATATACCTACATATGTATGTATGTACAATAGGTAGGTACCTACAGGGCGGATATCTAATGAATCATTTCCTTATTTCTTATTTTATATTTCTGTATCTTACATACATACATACATACATACATATAGTAGGTAGATGTAGATCCACAATACCAACATAGAGTACCTAGACCACATCAAGGATTATATTATTATATACCTACATATGTATGTATGTACAATAGGTAGGTACCTACAGGGCGGATATCTAATGAATCATTTCCTTATTTCTTATTTTATATTTCTGTATCTTACATACATACATACATACATACATATAGTAGGTAGATGTAGATCCACAATACCAACATAGAGTACCTAGACCACATCAAGGATTATATTATTATATACCTACATATGTATGTATGTACAATAGGTAGGTACCTACAGGGCGGATATCTAATGAATCATTTCCTTATTTCTTATTTTATATTTCTGTATCTTACATACATACATACATACATACATATAGTAGGTAGATGTAGATCCACAATACCAACATAGAGTACCTAGACCACATCAAGGATTATATTATTATATACCTACATATGTATGTATGTACAATAGGTAGGTACCTACAGGGCGGATATCTAATGAATCATTTCCTTATTTCTTATTTTATATTTCTGTATCTTACATACATACATACATACATACATACATATAGTAGGTAGATGTAGATCCACAATACCAACATAGAGTACCTAGACCACATCAAGGATTATATTATTATATACCTACATATGTATGTATGTACAATAGGTAGGTACCTACAGGGCGGATATCTAATGAATCATTTCCTTATTTCTTATTTTATATTTCTGTATCTTACATACATACATACATACATACATATAGTAGGTAGATGTAGATCCACAATACCAACATAGAGTACCTAGACCACATCAAGGATTATATTATTATATACCTACATATGTATGTATGTACAATAGGTAGGTACCTACAGGGCGGATATCTAATGAATCATTTCCTTATTTCTTATTTTATATTTCTGTATCTTACATACATACATACATACATACATACATATAGTAGGTAGATGTAGATCCACAATACCAACATAGAGTACCTAGACCACATCAAGGATTATATTATTATATACCTACATATGTATGTATGTACAATAGGTAGGTACCTACAGGGCGGATATCTAATGAATCATTTCCTTATTTCTTATTTTATATTTCTGTATCTTACATACATACATACATACATACATACATATAGTAGGTAGATGTAGATCCACAATACCAACATAGAGTAGACCACATCAAGGATTATATTATTATATACCTACATATGTATGTATGTACAATAGGTAGGTACCTACAGGGCGGATATCTAATGAATCATTTCCTTATTTCTTATTTTATATTTCTGTATCTTACATACATACATACATACATACATACATATAGTAGGTAGATGTAGATCCACAATACCAACATAGAGTACCTAGACCACATCAAGGATTATATTATTATATACCTACATATGTATGTATGTACAATAGGTAGGTACCTACAGGGCGGATATCTAATGAATCATTTCCTTATTTCTTATTTTATATTTCTGTATCTTACATACATACATACATACATACATACATATAGTAGGTAGATGTAGATCCACAATACCAACATAGAGTACCTAGACCACATCAAGGATTATATTATTATATACCTACATATGTATGTATGTACAATAGGTAGGTACCTACAGGGCGGATATCTAATGAATCATTTCCTTATTTCTTATTTTATATTTCTGTATCTACATACATACATACATACATACATACATATAGTAGGTAGATGTAGATCCACAATACCAACATAGAGTACCTAGACCACATCAAGGATTATATTATTATATACCTACATATGTATGTATGTACAATAGGTAGGTACCTACAGGGCGGATATCTAATGAATCATTTCCTTATTTCTTATTTTATATTTCTGTATCTTACATACATACATACATACATACATACATATAGTAGGTAGATGTAGATCCACAATACCAACATAGAGTACCTAGACCACATCAAGGATTATATTATTATATACCTACATATGTATGTATGTACAATAGGTAGGTACCTACAGGGCGGATATCTAATGAATCATTTCCTTATTTCTTATTTTATATTTCTGTATCTTACATACATACATACATACATACATACATATAGTAGGTAGATGTAGATCCACAATACCAACATAGAGTACCTAGACCACATCAAGGATTATATTATTATATACCTACATATGTATGTATGTACAATAGGTAGGTACCTACAGGGCGGATATCTAATGAATCATTTCCTTATTTCTTATTTTATATTTCTGTATCTTACATACATACATACATACATACATACATATAGTAGGTAGATGTAGATCCACAATACCAACATAGAGTACCTAGACCACATCAAGGATTATATTATTATATACCTACATATGTATGTATGTACAATAGGTAGGTACCTACAGGGCGGATATCTAATGAATCATTTCCTTATTTCTTATTTTATATTTCTGTATCTTACATACATACATACATACATACATACATATAGTAGGTAGATGTAGATCCACAATACCAACATAGAGTACCTAGACCACATCAAGGATTATATTATTATATACCTACATATGTATGTATGTACAATAGGTAGGTACCTACAGGGCGGATATCTAATGAATCATTTCCTTATTTCTTATTTTATATTTCTGTATCTTACATACATACATACATACATACATACATATAGTAGGTAGATGTAGATCCACAATACCAACATAGAGTACCTAGACCACATCAAGGATTATATTATTATATACCTACATATGTATGTATGTACAATAGGTAGGTACCTACAGGGCGGATATCTAATGAATCATTTCCTTATTTCTTATTTTATATTTCTGTATCTTACATACATACATACATACATACATATAGTAGGTAGATGTAGATCCACAATACCAACATAGAGTACCTAGACCACATCAAGGATTATATTATTATATACCTACATATGTATGTATGTACAATAGGTAGGTACCTACAGGGCGGATATCTAATGAATCATTTCCTTATTTCTTATTTTATATTTCTGTATCTTACATACATACATACATACATACATACATATAGTAGGTAGATGTAGATCCACAATACCAACATAGAGTACCTAGACCACATCAAGGATTATATTATTATATACCTACATATGTATGTATGTACAATAGGTAGGTACCTACAGGGCGGATATCTAATGAATCATTTCCTTATTTCTTATTTTATATTTCTGTATCTTACATACATACATACATACATACATACATATAGTAGGTAGATGTAGATCCACAATACCAACATAGAGTACCTAGACCACATCAAGGATTATATTATTATATACCTACATATGTATGTATGTACAATAGGTAGGTACCTACAGGGCGGATATCTAATGAATCATTTCCTTATTTCTTATTTTATATTTCTGTATCTTACATACATACATACATACATACATACATATAGTAGGTAGATGTAGATCCACAATACCAACATAGAGTACCTAGACCACATCAAGGATTATATTATTATATACCTACATATGTATGTATGTACAATAGGTAGGTACCTACAGGGCGGATATCTAATGAATCATTTCCTTATTTCTTATTTTATATTTCTGTATCTTACATACATACATACATACATACATACATATAGTAGGTAGATGTAGATCCACAATACCAACATAGAGTACCTAGACCACATCAAGGATTATATTATTATATACCTACATATGTATGTATGTACAATAGGTAGGTACCTACAGGGCGGATATCTAATGAATCATTTCCTTATTTCTTATTTTATATTTCTGTATCTTACATACATACATACATACATACATACATATAGTAGGTAGATGTAGATCCACAATACCAACATAGAGTACCTAGACCACATCAAGGATTATATTATTATATACCTACATATGTATGTATGTACAATAGGTAGGTACCTACAGGGCGGATATCTAATGAATCATTTCCTTATTTCTTATTTTATATTTCTGTATCTTACATACATACATACATACATACATACATATAGTAGGTAGATGTAGATCCACAATACCAACATAGAGTACCTAGACCACATCAAGGATTATATTATTATATACCTACATATGTATGTATGTACAATAGGTAGGTACCTACAGGGCGGATATCTAATGAATCATTTCCTTATTTCTTATTTTATATTTCTGTATCTTACATACATACATACATACATACATACATATAGTAGGTAGATGTAGATCCACAATACCAACATAGAGTACCTAGACCACATCAAGGATTATATTATTATATACCTACATATGTATGTATGTACAATAGGTAGGTACCTACAGGGCGGATATCTAATGAATCATTTCCTTATTTCTTATTTTATATTTCTGTATCTTACATACATACATACATACATACATACATATAGTAGGTAGATGTAGATCCACAATACCAACATAGAGTACCTAGACCACATCAAGGATTATATTATTATATACCTACATATGTATGTATGTACAATAGGTAGGTACCTACAGGGCGGATATCTAATGAATCATTTCCTTATTTCTTATTTTATATTTCTGTATCTTACATACATACATACATACATACATACATATAGTAGGTAGATGTAGATCCACAATACCAACATAGAGTACCTAGACCACATCAAGGATTATATTATTATATACCTACATATGTATGTATGTACAATAGGTAGGTACCTACAGGGCGGATATCTAATGAATCATTTCCTTATTTCTTATTTTATATTTCTGTATCTTACATACATACATACATACATACATACATATAGTAGGTAGATGTAGATCCACAATACCAACATAGAGTACCTAGACCACATCAAGGATTATATTATTATATACCTACATATGTATGTATGTACAATAGGTAGGTACCTACAGGGCGGATATCTAATGAATCATTTCCTTATTTCTTATTTTATATTTCTGTATCTTACATACATACATACATACATACATACATATAGTAGGTAGATGTAGATCCACAATACCAACATAGAGTACCTAGACCACATCAAGGATTATATTATTATATACCTACATATGTATGTATGTACAATAGGTAGGTACCTACAGGGCGGATATCTAATGAATCATTTCCTTATTTCTTATTTTATATTTCTGTATCTTACATACATACATACATACATACATACATATAGTAGGTAGATGTAGATCCACAATACCAACATAGAGTACCTAGACCACATCAAGGATTATATTATTATATACCTACATATGTATGTATGTACAATAGGTAGGTACCTACAGGGCGGATATCTAATGAATCATTTCCTTATTTCTTATTTTATATTTCTGTATCTTACATACATACATACATACATACATACATATAGTAGGTAGATGTAGATCCACAATACCAACATAGAGTACCTAGACCACATCAAGGATTATATTATTATATACCTACATATGTATGTATGTACAATAGGTAGGTACCTACAGGGCGGATATCTAATGAATCATTTCCTTATTTCTTATTTTATATTTCTGTATCTTACATACATACATACATACATACATACATATAGTAGGTAGATGTAGATCCACAATACCAACATAGAGTACCTAGACCACATCAAGGATTATATTATTATATACCTACATATGTATGTATGTACAATAGGTAGGTACCTACAGGGCGGATATCTAATGAATCATTTCCTTATTTCTTATTTTATATTTCTGTATCTTACATACATACATACATACATACATACATATAGTAGGTAGATGTAGATCCACAATACCAACATAGAGTACCTAGACCACATCAAGGATTATATTATTATATACCTACATATGTATGTATGTACAATAGGTAGGTACCTACAGGGCGGATATCTAATGAATCATTTCCTTATTTCTTATTTTATATTTCTGTATCTTACATACATACATACATACATACATACATATAGTAGGTAGATGTAGATCCACAATACCAACATAGAGTACCTAGACCACATCAAGGATTATATTATTATATACCTACATATGTATGTATGTACAATAGGTAGGTACCTACAGGGCGGATATCTAATGAATCATTTCCTTATTTCTTATTTTATATTTCTGTATCTTACATACATACATACATACATACATACATATAGTAGGTAGATGTAGATCCACAATACCAACATAGAGTACCTAGACCACATCAAGGATTATATTATTATATACCTACATATGTATGTATGTACAATAGGTAGGTACCTACAGGGCGGATATCTAATGAATCATTTCCTTATTTCTTATTTTATATTTCTGTATCTTACATACATACATACATACATACATACATATAGTAGGTAGATGTAGATCCACAATACCAACATAGAGTACCTAGACCACATCAAGGATTATATTATTATATACCTACATATGTATGTATGTACAATAGGTAGGTACCTACAGGGCGGATATCTAATGAATCATTTCCTTATTTCTTATTTTATATTTCTGTATCTTACATACATACATACATACATACATACATATAGTAGGTAGATGTAGATCCACAATACCAACATAGAGTACCTAGACCACATCAAGGATTATATTATTATATACCTACATATGTATGTATGTACAATAGGTAGGTACCTACAGGGCGGATATCTAATGAATCATTTCCTTATTTCTTATTTTATATTTCTGTATCTTACATACATACATACATACATACATACATATAGTAGGTAGATGTAGATCCACAATACCAACATAGAGTACCTAGACCACATCAAGGATTATATTATTATATACCTACATATGTATGTATGTACAATAGGTAGGTACCTACAGGGCGGATATCTAATGAATCATTTCCTTATTTCTTATTTTATATTTCTGTATCTTACATACATACATACATACATACATATAGTAGGTAGATGTAGATCCACAATACCAACATAGAGTACCTAGACCACATCAAGGATTATATTATTATATACCTACATATGTATGTATGTACAATAGGTAGGTACCTACAGGGCGGATATCTAATGAATCATTTCCTTATTTCTTATTTTATATTTCTGTATCTTACATACATACATACATACATACATACATATAGTAGGTAGATGTAGATCCACAATACCAACATAGAGTACCTAGACCACATCAAGGATTATATTATTATATACCTACATATGTATGTATGTACAATAGGTAGGTACCTACAGGGCGGATATCTAATGAATCATTTCCTTATTTCTTATTTTATATTTCTGTATCTTACATACATACATACATACATACATACATATAGTAGGTAGATGTAGATCCACAATACCAACATAGAGTACCTAGACCACATCAAGGATTATATTATTATATACCTACATATGTATGTATGTACAATAGGTAGGTACCTACAGGGCGGATATCTAATGAATCATTTCCTTATTTCTTATTTTATATTTCTGTATCTTACATACATACATACATACATACATACATATAGTAGGTAGATGTAGATCCACAATACCAACATAAATACCAACATAGAGTACCTAGACCACATCAAGGATTATATTATTATATACCTACATATGTATGTATGTACAATAGGTAGGTACCTACAGGGCGGATATCTAATGAATCATTTCCTTATTTCTTATTTTATATTTCTGTATCTTACATACATACATACATACATACATATAGTAGGTAGATGTAGATCCACAATACCAACATAGAGTACCTAGACCACATCAAGGATTATATTATTATATACCTACATATGTATGTATGTACAATAGGTAGGTACCTACAGGGCGGATATCTAATGAATCATTTCCTTATTTCTTATTTTATATTTCTGTATCTTACATACATACATACATACATACATACATATAGTAGGTAGATGTAGATCCACAATACCAACATAGAGTACCTAGACCACATCAAGGATTATATTATTATATACCTACATATGTATGTATGTACAATAGGTAGGTACCTACAGGGCGGATATCTAATGAATCATTTCCTTATTTCTTATTTTATATTTCTGTATCTTACATACATACATACATACATACATACATATAGTAGGTAGATGTAGATCCACAATACCAACATAGAGTACCTAGACCACATCAAGGATTATATTATTATATACCTACATATGTATGTATGTACAATAGGTAGGTACCTACAGGGCGGATATCTAATGAATCATTTCCTTATTTCTTATTTTATATTTCTGTATCTTACATACATACATACATACATACATACATATAGTAGGTAGATGTAGATCCACAATACCAACATAGAGTACCTAGACCACATCAAGGATTATATTATTATATACCTACATATGTATGTATGTACAATAGGTAGGTACCTACAGGGCGGATATCTAATGAATCATTTCCTTATTTCTTATTTTATATTTCTGTATCTTACATACATACATACATACATACATATAGTAGGTAGATGTAGATCCACAATACCAACATAGAGTACCTAGACCACATCAAGGATTATATTATTATATACCTACATATGTATGTATGTACAATAGGTAGGTACCTACAGGGCGGATATCTAATGAATCATTTCCTTATTTCTTATTTTATATTTCTGTATCTTACATACATACATACATACATACATATAGTAGGTAGATGTAGATCCACAATACCAACATAGAGTACCTAGACCACATCAAGGATTATATTATTATATACCTACATATGTATGTATGTACAATAGGTAGGTACCTACAGGGCGGATATCTAATGAATCATTTCCTTATTTCTTATTTTATATTTCTGTATCTTACATACATACATACATACATACATATAGTAGGTAGATGTAGATCCACAATACCAACATAGAGTACCTAGACCACATCAAGGATTATATTATTATATACCTACATATGTATGTATGTACAATAGGTAGGTACCTACAGGGCGGATATCTAATGAATCATTTCCTTATTTCTTATTTTATATTTCTGTATCTTACATACATACATACATACATACATATAGTAGGTAGATGTAGATCCACAATACCAACATAGAGTACCTAGACCACATCAAGGATTATATTATTATATACCTACATATGTATGTATGTACAATAGGTAGGTACCTACAGGGCGGATATCTAATGAATCATTTCCTTATTTCTTATTTTATATTTCTGTATCTTACATACATACATACATACATACATACATATAGTAGGTAGATGTAGATCCACAATACCAACATAGAGTACCTAGACCACATCAAGGATTATATTATTATATACCTACATATGTATGTATGTACAATAGGTAGGTACCTACAGGGCGGATATCTAATGAATCATTTCCTTATTTCTTATTTTATATTTCTGTATCTTACATACATACATACATACATACATATAGTAGGTAGATGTAGATCCACAATACCAACATAGAGTACCTAGACCACATCAAGGATTATATTATTATATACCTACATATGTATGTATGTACAATAGGTAGGTACCTACAGGGCGGATATCTAATGAATCATTTCCTTATTTCTTATTTTATATTTCTGTATCTTACATACATACATACATACATACATATAGTAGGTAGATGTAGATCCACAATACCAACATAGAGTACCTAGACCACATCAAGGATTATATTATTATATACCTACATATGTATGTATGTACAATAGGTAGGTACCTACAGGGCGGATATCTAATGAATCATTTCCTTATTTCTTATTTTATATTTCTGTATCTTACATACATACATACATACATACATATAGTAGGTAGATGTAGATCCACAATACCAACATAGAGTACCTAGACCACATCAAGGATTATATTATTATATACCTACATATGTATGTATGTACAATAGGTAGGTACCTACAGGGCGGATATCTAATGAATCATTTCCTTATTTCTTATTTTATATTTCTGTATCTTACATACATACATACATACATACATATAGTAGGTAGATGTAGATCCACAATACCAACATAGAGTACCTAGACCACATCAAGGATTATATTATTATATACCTACATATGTATGTATGTACAATAGGTAGGTACCTACAGGGCGGATATCTAATGAATCATTTCCTTATTTCTTATTTTATATTTCTGTATCTTACATACATACATACATACATACATATAGTAGGTAGATGTAGATCCACAATACCAACATAGAGTACCTAGACCACATCAAGGATTATATTATTATATACCTACATATGTATGTATGTACAATAGGTAGGTACCTACAGGGCGGATATCTAATGAATCATTTCCTTATTTCTTATTTTATATTTCTGTATCTTACATACATACATACATACATACATATAGTAGGTAGATGTAGATCCACAATACCAACATAGAGTACCTAGACCACATCAAGGATTATATTATTATATACCTACATATGTATGTATGTACAATAGGTAGGTACCTACAGGGCGGATATCTAATGAATCATTTCCTTATTTCTTATTTTATATTTCTGTATCTTACATACATACATACATACATACATATAGTAGGTAGATGTAGATCCACAATACCAACATAGAGTACCTAGACCACATCAAGGATTATATTATTATATACCTACATATGTATGTATGTACAATAGGTAGGTACCTACAGGGCGGATATCTAATGAATCATTTCCTTATTTCTTATTTTATATTTCTGTATCTTACATACATACATACATACATACATATAGTAGGTAGATGTAGATCCACAATACCAACATAGAGTACCTAGACCACATCAAGGATTATATTATTATATACCTACATATGTATGTATGTACAATAGGTAGGTACCTACAGGGCGGATATCTAATGAATCATTTCCTTATTTCTTATTTTATATTTCTGTATCTTACATACATACATACATACATACATATAGTAGGTAGATGTAGATCCACAATACCAACATAGAGTACCTAGACCACATCAAGGATTATATTATTATATACCTACATATGTATGTATGTACAATAGGTAGGTACCTACAGGGCGGATATCTAATGAATCATTTCCTTATTTCTTATTTTATATTTCTGTATCTTACATACATACATACATACATACATACATATAGTAGGTAGATGTAGATCCACAATACCAACATAGAGTACCTAGACCACATCAAGGATTATATTATTATATACCTACATATGTATGTATGTACAATAGGTAGGTACCTACAGGGCGGATATCTAATGAATCATTTCCTTATTTCTTATTTTATATTTCTGTATCTTGCATACATACATACATACATACATACATATAGTAGGTAGATGTAGATCCACAATACCAACATAGAGTACCTAGACCACATCAAGGATTATATTATTATATACCTACATATGTATGTATGTACAATAGGTAGGTACCTACAGGGCGGATATCTAATGAATCATTTCCTTATTTCTTATTTTATATTTCTGTATCTTACATACATACATACATACATACATACATATAGTAGGTAGATGTAGATCCACAATACCAACATAGAGTACCTAGACCACATCAAGGATTATATTATTATATACCTACATATGTATGTATGTACAATAGGTAGGTACCTACAGGGCGGATATCTAATGAATCATTTCCTTATTTCTTATTTTATATTTCTGTATCTTACATACATACATACATACATACATACATATAGTAGGTAGATGTAGATCCACAATACCAACATAGAGTACCTAGACCACATCAAGGATTATATTATTATATACCTACATATGTATGTATGTACAATAGGTAGGTACCTACAGGGCGGATATCTAATGAATCATTTCCTTATTTCTTATTTTATATTTCTGTATCTTACATACATACATACATACATACATACATATAGTAGGTAGATGTAGATCCACAATACCAACATAGAGTACCTAGACCACATCAAGGATTATATTATTATATACCTACATATGTATGTATGTACAATAGGTAGGTACCTACAGGGCGGATATCTAATGAATCATTTCCTTATTTCTTATTTTATATTTCTGTATCTTACATACATACATACATACATACATATAGTAGGTAGATGTAGATCCACAATACCAACATAGAGTACCTAGACCACATCAAGGATTATATTATTATATACCTACATATGTATGTATGTACAATAGGTAGGTACCTACAGGGCGGATATCTAATGAATCATTTCCTTATTTCTTATTTTATATTTCTGTATCTTGCATACATACATACATACATACATACATATAGTAGGTAGATGTAGATCCACAATACCAACATAGAGTACCTAGACCACATCAAGGATTATATTATTATATACCTACATATGTATGTATGTACAATAGGTAGGTACCTACAGGGCGGATATCTAATGAATCATTTCCTTATTTCTTATTTTATATTTCTGTATCTTACATACATACATACATACATACATATAGTAGGTAGATGTAGATCCACAATACCAACATAGAGTACCTAGACCACATCAAGGATTATATTATTATATACCTACATATGTATGTATGTACAATAGGTAGGTACCTACAGGGCGGATATCTAATGAATCATTTCCTTATTTCTTATTTTATATTTCTGTATCTTACATACATACATACATACATACATACATATAGTAGGTAGATGTAGATCCACAATACCAACATAGAGTACCTAGACCACATCAAGGATTATATTATTATATACCTACATATGTATGTATGTACAATAGGTAGGTACCTACAGGGCGGATATCTAATGAATCATTTCCTTATTTCTTATTTTATATTTCTGTATCTTACATACATACATACATACATACATATAGTAGGTAGATGTAGATCCACAATACCAACATAGAGTACCTAGACCACATCAAGGATTATATTATTATATACCTACATATGTATGTATGTACAATAGGTAGGTACCTACAGGGCGGATATCTAATGAATCATTTCCTTATTTCTTATTTTATATTTCTGTATCTTGCATACATACATACATACATACATACATATAGTAGGTAGATGTAGATCCACAATACCAACATAGAGTACCTAGACCACATCAAGGATTATATTATTATATACCTACATATGTATGTATGTACAATAGGTAGGTACCTACAGGGCGGATATCTAATGAATCATTTCCTTATTTCTTATTTTATATTTCTGTATCTTACATACATACATACATACATACATATAGTAGGTAGATGTAGATCCACAATACCAACATAGAGTACCTAGACCACATCAAGGATTATATTATTATATACCTACATATGTATGTATGTACAATAGGTAGGTACCTACAGGGCGGATATCTAATGAATCATTTCCTTATTTCTTATTTTATATTTCTGTATCTTACATACATACATACATACATACATATAGTAGGTAGATGTAGATCCACAATACCAACATAGAGTACCTAGACCACATCAAGGATTATATTATTATATACCTACATATGTATGTATGTACAATAGGTAGGTACCTACAGGGCGGATATCTAATGAATCATTTCCTTATTTCTTATTTTATATTTCTGTATCTTACATACATACATACATACATACATACATATAGTAGGTAGATGTAGATCCACAATACCAACATAGAGTACCTAGACCACATCAAGGATTATATTATTATATACCTACATATGTATGTATGTACAATAGGTAGGTACCTACAGGGCGGATATCTAATGAATCATTTCCTTATTTCTTATTTTATATTTCTGTATCTTACATACATACATACATACATACATATAGTAGGTAGATGTAGATCCACAATACCAACATAGAGTACCTAGACCACATCAAGGATTATATTATTATATACCTACATATGTATGTATGTACAATAGGTAGGTACCTACAGGGCGGATATCTAATGAATCATTTCCTTATTTCTTATTTTATATTTCTGTATCTTACATACATACATACATACATACATACATATAGTAGG
>OY754978.1:215000-285000 GCA_963576475.1 Molanna angustata
ATATACATTTAAATATCTTCCTTCCGCCATAATATTTTACTTTGTTATTCTTTCAGAGCTCAACATATCACATGTCACATATGTAGTTACCTATATACATATGTAGGGTACGGTAGGTTGGTATATGTATATACATTTAAATATCTTCCTTCCGCCATAATATTTTACTTTGTTATTCTTTCAGAGCTCAACATATCACATGTCACATATGTAGTTACCTATATACATATGTAGGGTACGGTAGGTTGGTATATGTATATACATTTAAATATCTTCCTTCCGCCATAATATTTTACTTTGTTATTCTTTCAGAGCTCAACATATCACATGTCACATATGTAGTTACCTATATACATATGTAGGGTACGGTAGGTTGGTATATGTATATACATTTAAATATCTTCCTTCCGCCATAATATTTTACTTTGTTATTCTTTCAGAGCTCAACATATCACATGTCACATATGTAGTTACCTATATACATATGTAGGGTACGGTAGGTTGGTATATGTATATACATTTAAATATCTTCCTTCCGCCATAATATTTTACTTTGTTATTCTTTCAGAGCTCAACATATCACATGTCACATATGTAGTTACCTATATACATATGTAGGGTACGGTAGGTTGGTATATGTATATACATTTAAATATCTTCCTTCCGCCATAATATTTTACTTTGTTATTCTTTCAGAGCTCAACATATCACATGTCACATATGTAGTTACCTATATACATATGTAGGGTACGGTAGGTTGGTATATGTATATACATTTAAATATCTTCCTTCCGCCATAATATTTTACTTTGTTATTCTTTCAGAGCTCAACATATCACATGTCACATATGTAGTTACCTATATACATATGTAGGGTACGGTAGGTTGGTATATGTATATACATTTAAATATCTTCCTTCCGCCATAATATTTTACTTTGTTATTCTTTCAGAGCTCAACATATCACATGTCACATATGTAGTTACCTATATACATATGTAGGGTACGGTAGGTTGGTATATGTATATACATTTAAATATCTTCCTTCCGCCATAATATTTTACTTTGTTATTCTTTCAGAGCTCAACATATCACATGTCACATATGTAGTTACCTATATACATATGTAGGGTACGGTAGGTTGGTATATGTATATACATTTAAATATCTTCCTTCCGCCATAATATTTTACTTTGTTATTCTTTCAGAGCTCAACATATCACATGTCACATATGTAGTTACCTATATACATATGTAGGGTACGGTAGGTTGGTATATGTATATACATTTAAATATCTTCCTTCCGCCATAATATTTTACTTTGTTATTCTTTCAGAGCTCAACATATCACATGTCACATATGTAGTTACCTATATACATATGTAGGGTACGGTAGGTTGGTATATGTATATACATTTAAATATCTTCCTTCCGCCATAATATTTTACTTTGTTATTCTTTCAGAGCTCAACATATCACATGTCACATATGTAGTTACCTATATACATATGTAGGGTACGGTAGGTTGGTATATGTATATACATTTAAATATCTTCCTTCCGCCATAATATTTTACTTTGTTATTCTTTCAGAGCTCAACATATCACATGTCACATATGTAGTTACCTATATACATATGTAGGGTACGGTAGGTTGGTATATGTATATACATTTAAATATCTTCCTTCCGCCATAATATTTTACTTTGTTATTCTTTCAGAGCTCAACATATCACATGTCACATATGTAGTTACCTATATACATATGTAGGGTACGGTAGGTTGGTATATGTATATACATTTAAATATCTTCCTTCCGCCATAATATTTTACTTTGTTATTCTTTCAGAGCTCAACATATCACATGTCACATATGTAGTTACCTATATACATATGTAGGGTACGGTAGGTTGGTATATGTATATACATTTAAATATCTTCCTTCCGCCATAATATTTTACTTTGTTATTCTTTCAGAGCTCAACATATCACATGTCACATATGTAGTTACCTATATACATATGTAGGGTACGGTAGGTTGGTATATGTATATACATTTAAATATCTTCCTTCCGCCATAATATTTTACTTTGTTATTCTTTCAGAGCTCAACATATCACATGTCACATATGTAGTTACCTATATACATATGTAGGGTACGGTAGGTTGGTATATGTATATACATTTAAATATCTTCCTTCCGCCATAATATTTTACTTTGTTATTCTTTCAGAGCTCAACATATCACATGTCACATATGTAGTTACCTATATACATATGTAGGGTACGGTAGGTTGGTATATGTATATACATTTAAATATCTTCCTTCCGCCATAATATTTTACTTTGTTATTCTTTCAGAGCTCAACATATCACATGTCACATATGTAGTTACCTATATACATATGTAGGGTACGGTAGGTTGGTATATGTATATACATTTAAATATCTTCCTTCCGCCATAATATTTTACTTTGTTATTCTTTCAGAGCTCAACATATCACATGTCACATATGTAGTTACCTATATACATATGTAGGGTACGGTAGGTTGGTATATGTATATACATTTAAATATCTTCCTTCCGCCATAATATTTTACTTTGTTATTCTTTCAGAGCTCAACATATCACATGTCACATATGTAGTTACCTATATACATATGTAGGGTACGGTAGGTTGGTATATGTATATACATTTAAATATCTTCCTTCCGCCATAATATTTTACTTTGTTATTCTTTCAGAGCTCAACATATCACATGTCACATATGTAGTTACCTATATACATATGTAGGGTACGGTAGGTTGGTATATGTATATACATTTAAATATCTTCCTTCCGCCATAATATTTTACTTTGTTATTCTTTCAGAGCTCAACATATCACATGTCACATATGTAGTTACCTATATACATATGTAGGGTACGGTAGGTTGGTATATGTATATACATTTAAATATCTTCCTTCCGCCATAATATTTTACTTTGTTATTCTTTCAGAGCTCAACATATCACATGTCACATATGTAGTTACCTATATACATATGTAGGGTACGGTAGGTTGGTATATGTATATACATTTAAATATCTTCCTTCCGCCATAATATTTTACTTTGTTATTCTTTCAGAGCTCAACATATCACATGTCACATATGTAGTTACCTATATACATATGTAGGGTACGGTAGGTTGGTATATGTATATACATTTAAATATCTTCCTTCCGCCATAATATTTTACTTTGTTATTCTTTCAGAGCTCAACATATCACATGTCACATATGTAGTTACCTATATACATATGTAGGGTACGGTAGGTTGGTATATGTATATACATTTAAATATCTTCCTTCCGCCATAATATTTTACTTTGTTATTCTTTCAGAGCTCAACATATCACATGTCACATATGTAGTTACCTATATACATATGTAGGGTACGGTAGGTTGGTATATGTATATACATTTAAATATCTTCCTTCCGCCATAATATTTTACTTTGTTATTCTTTCAGAGCTCAACATATCACATGTCACATATGTAGTTACCTATATACATATGTAGGGTACGGTAGGTTGGTATATGTATATACATTTAAATATCTTCCTTCCGCCATAATATTTTACTTTGTTATTCTTTCAGAGCTCAACATATCACATGTCACATGTCACATGTCACATAGTTACCTACATATATATGTAGGGTACGGTAGGTTGGTATATGTATATACATTTAAATATCTTCCTTCCGCCATAATATTTTACTTTGTTATTCTTTCAGAGCTCAACATATCACATGTCACATATGTAGTTACCTATATACATATGTAGGGTACGGTAGGTTGGTATATGTATATACATTTAAATATCTTCCTTCCGCCATAATATTTTACTTTGTTATTCTTTCAGAGCTCAACATATCACATGTCACATATGTAGTTACCTATATACATATGTAGGGTACGGTAGGTTGGTATATGTATATACATTTAAATATCTTCCTTCCGCCATAATATTTTACTTTGTTATTCTTTCAGAGCTCAACATATCACATGTCACATATGTAGTTACCTATATACATATGTAGGGTACGGTAGGTTGGTATATGTATATACATTTAAATATCTTCCTTCCGCCATAATATTTTACTTTGTTATTCTTTCAGAGCTCAACATATCACATGTCACATGTCACATGTCACATAGTTACCTACATATATATGTAGGGTACGGTAGGTTGGTATATGTATATACATTTAAATATCTTCCTTCCGCCATAATATTTTACTTTGTTATTCTTTCAGAGCTCAACATATCACATGTCACATATGTAGTTACCTATATACATATGTAGGGTACGGTAGGTTGGTATATGTATATACATTTAAATATCTTCCTTCCGCCATAATATTTTACTTTGTTATTCTTTCAGAGCTCAACATATCACATGTCACATATGTAGTTACCTATATACATATGTAGGGTACGGTAGGTTGGTATATGTATATACATTTAAATATCTTCCTTCCGCCATAATATTTTACTTTGTTATTCTTTCAGAGCTCAACATATCACATGTCACATATGTAGTTACCTATATACATATGTAGGGTACGGTAGGTTGGTATATGTATATACATTTAAATATCTTCCTTCCGCCATAATATTTTACTTTGTTATTCTTTCAGAGCTCAACATATCACATGTCACATATGTAGTTACCTATATACATATGTAGGGTACGGTAGGTTGGTATATGTATATACATTTAAATATCTTCCTTCCGCCATAATATTTTACTTTGTTATTCTTTCAGAGCTCAACATATCACATGTCACATGTCACATGTCACATAGTTACCTACATATATATGTAGGGTACGGTAGGTTGGTATATGTATATACATTTAAATATCTTCCTTCCGCCATAATATTTTACTTTGTTATTCTTTCAGAGCTCAACATATCACATGTCACATATGTAGTTACCTATATACATATGTAGGGTACGGTAGGTTGGTATATGTATATACATTTAAATATCTTCCTTCCGCCATAATATTTTACTTTGTTATTCTTTCAGAGCTCAACATATCACATGTCACATATGTAGTTACCTATATACATATGTAGGGTACGGTAGGTTGGTATATGTATATACATTTAAATATCTTCCTTCCGCCATAATATTTTACTTTGTTATTCTTTCAGAGCTCAACATATCACATGTCACATATGTAGTTACCTATATACATATGTAGGGTACGGTAGGTTGGTATATGTATATACATTTAAATATCTTCCTTCCGCCATAATATTTTACTTTGTTATTCTTTCAGAGCTCAACATATCACATGTCACATATGTAGTTACCTATATACATATGTAGGGTACGGTAGGTTGGTATATGTATATACATTTAAATATCTTCCTTCCGCCATAATATTTTACTTTGTTATTCTTTCAGAGCTCAACATATCACATGTCACATATGTAGTTACCTATATACATATGTAGGGTACGGTAGGTTGGTATATGTATATACATTTAAATATCTTCCTTCCGCCATAATATTTTACTTTGTTATTCTTTCAGAGCTCAACATATCACATGTCACATATGTAGTTACCTATATACATATGTAGGGTACGGTAGGTTGGTATATGTATATACATTTAAATATCTTCCTTCCGCCATAATATTTTACTTTGTTATTCTTTCAGAGCTCAACATATCACATGTCACATATGTAGTTACCTATATACATATGTAGGGTACGGTAGGTTGGTATATGTATATACATTTAAATATCTTCCTTCCGCCATAATATTTTACTTTGTTATTCTTTCAGAGCTCAACATATCACATGTCACATGTCACATGTCACATAGTTACCTACATATATATGTAGGGTACGGTAGGTTGGTATATGTATATATATTTAAATATTTTGAACTGTAGAATTATATAAATCATTCAACTTCAGTTTATTTATATATTATTTATTTATTTTATTATATTTTTAATATTTATTTATTTAACCATAAAAATACACATTTAAAATAACTGCTTCACTAGAGTTAATCTATTCTAGAGTATGTAGCTACCTGTACATTTGTGAATTGTTGTTATATTTAATACCTACCTACATTCTAATTAAAACTAATATTTAATGGAAAAAACATCTATGAACTTAGGCTAAATTTATGATAGTATTTTTAAATAAAATCATTAGAATTTAAATAATTACATCTTATGAATGATATGTACCTACCTACTAATTACCTATTAGTTACCTGAGACAAGTCGAATAGCAAAACAAATCATAAAAAAAACAAATCTTAAAGTCATACTTTTAAGTGTAAAATATATACCTAATTTAATTATCTTACTCAATGCACAAACAAAATTATAATTGCTAAAAAAAATAATTGTACCGTTGCACCGAGTTTATAAAAAAAATATATCACTAAAGTGAACTAAAAATTTTATACTGCCTTCAGAATAAACAAATATTAATGTCATCCTGACTGTCAATTTTCAATACATCAACCATAGGTATAATAGGTACATACATAATATTATGACAGACAAATAAATATGTAGGTAGGTACTACATAAGTATCACATGTTTATACAAAGCAAGCAATGAGATTCCCTAACCTAACCTAAACGTCCAGATCCCAAACTTTATACAACAAATACAGTTTTTGTTGTTGAACAAAGAAATATAAAATTACACAGTCGCTAATATTATTATTGCACTTCTCTCTCCTCATTCAATATCTCTACCTACCTACCTACCTACCTACATGTTTATCTTACTACCTATACAATTATTAAATATAATTTAATACGTTATAATATATTATTATGATAGGAGCGGTGCAGTACCTACCTACCTACCTACCTACAGAATATAATAGAACATGCACAAGTATTAAACTATTGAACTTCACAAGAGGATCAAATAATATGGAAGCCACCTGGAATAACTTAAATACTGTATATGGTTGTAATATATAGACTACAGGGTTATCAACCACTCTCATAATATTATTATTTTGTAGTTAACAAGAATTATACTAGGTATATAGGTATTATATTAAAAACTAAGTGACTTTCTATAACGAGACAACTCGGTATGAAATCTACTCGTGGATAGTGAACCATACGAACATGTCACAAAATACTTGGAAGTCGACATTTGCAAATCACAAACTGAGAAAGCAGTGGTCGCTGCCGCTTGTCTGAGGGACATTGTTTTGAAAATAACCACATCCTAACAGAGAGTACATCTCGTCTCGAATATACAAGACACGTATACGATCCATCATGACCTATAGGTAGGTACGATTGGAGCCAGAGCGGTCCCCGCTAGAACAAAGAGTCTGCTCCGAATGACAAAGATGATAAACCTACACTCCATCGCGGGATTCACCTGCATTGATTGAATGATGCGGAGCACAGATATTAGAAAGAAAGATCTGCGACGTTAGGGATATCGTCAGATTGATGGTGCAGGAGACGAAGACGATTCTGGCGGGACCACGTGGCGATAATATGAGACAACAAGTTAGGTACCTAAAATTGTCTCCCAACAAATTAATTTTGACAATCGACTACGAAGTAGACCACCTAAAATATGGCTCGCGGGAGGGACGCACTTTCTGAAAAGAAGAGCAAGTTTCCAGAACCTGTAGGTACGAGAAGAGGTAGAATAACTTTTCCCTGTTGGAGGTAGGCAATGAGAACCAAACACCATCTCTCTTTACTTGTTATATTTCTCGTTAAACGTACCTACATACCTAATATGTACCTACCTACTTCATCTCTGATATTGTTCTATATAAATCTCTGATACCAGCCTCTTATAGATTAGGTAGATACCTACTATCATAAATATATAATTTATTTATTTATTTATTTCACCATAATTATTCTTCTCTAGTCAGCCTTATTTACTTTTTTTAACATACGTTAATTCTCTCGTTCCTCATTCTTTGTACCCATGGTCATTATTAAAATATATGTAGGTATCTACATAATATTATACTAAGACATTTTCATCGTACACTCAATAGGTAAGTACAATTGTATTGTCTATTGAATTTAATTGAATGTCCTTGTTGGAGCAAATGGACTGCCATGGAATGGAAGTTTGGCCTAATATTTCGAAGGGAGCATAAAACGATGAAGGTAAATTTATTGTACCTACATACTTACCGCCAGCCGCGACGAACCTAAGAACGACGAACGTGAAGTGCTGTGAGTCATCTCTTGAAGGTACTGCTTGTATAAGTATAGTTATTTCTTTTTCGAAGGCATACATTATCTATGCTCCGGATATGAACAAGGAGAGGAGTCAAAATGGATGTCCCCAACAGTCCTACATCCACATGTGTTGTGCTATTAATTATTTTACTAACCATACGTTATACTTTTTGTCATGGCTTTTCAGTTCAACTCAATTTCTTGTCAAACTGTTAAAAATTTGAACCGATTTGTACATTCGACGAAGAAGAATAATCCCTTTTTATTTAGTCAAAAAAGAATTTAGTAAAATTAAATTAATTAATGTCAGGTGTAGGTACTTTAAAACGTGTCACACGATAAACAAAGTAGGTAATATCGGCATTACATACATTCGGTCGTGGAGTAGACCGATTGACGATTTACGCATACCTATATCTGCCATTTGCGCACCCCACGTGACGTACATACTCAAAAAATTTGCCATTACCTATTTAGGTATTTTTTATTGTATAATCATATTTATAGTTACCTACTTTTACTTCACGTATAGGTAATCGTCTTATGCATGGTTTGATTAATGTGGCAACTTGGTATTTGGTGAGTGTTTAATAAATATTTCACAAAGTAAATAAAAATAGTACAAAACCGTGGCTACAATCAGAAAATATTCAATAAATCAATAATATAAATAAATTTACCTATAAGTGTTGCCTGCCTACATAATTGAATTTGTCATTTTCTTTACAATTAAATAGGTAGGTATGGACTGTGGCAACCCACGATATTATGTATGTATATGAATATTGTCAAAACAGTAATTATTGTTGTTGGAGGTGCGTTTCGCTATTGTTATACATCTCATATTCAGGGGATACTAAGTAACTATGTACCTACCAACTGTATGTTATTGGTTCAGTGAGATCTATACAATAATTAAATAAACTCCGTCTCCGTTATTGTTACAACTATTACATATTATTTAGGTACCTACCTACCTAAATAATATTATTTGATATATTATGTACCTACCTATATTATCATATATGCAAGTACCTACTTACATACATAGGTACATATTATCCAACTGTCGAGTTGTTAAGAGAACAAAGTTCTCTAGAACAAATCGACAGTTGGAATATACAAAATACCTAAAGAGAGCGTTGGCTACAATCCACATTTTTTATTTCATTCTTAACTTTAATAGGTAGGTACCTACTGGTTAATATCTTTTAATATTGTGTTGAGGTTGTGGAAATTCATTAAAAAATAACAAATTTAGTTACTTTGTTTATTCCCACTAAATTGTTAGTTTTGATATGCAACAACTACCTCTTCTTCAGGTGTGTCAATAGGTACTATTTAAAATTGCCTACCTAAATTTAAAATTTGTAGAAAAAAAAAATTGTGAAAATATATATATATATAGGTATATATAAAAATGCGCTTTATATATCAAAACAAAATTATTAATAAGTATTCCCTTTGTATATGCAGTTTTTTTAACTACGCGTTTCGATACGTTTGTGTTTTCATCGGGCGAATGACAATAGTGCGATGAATAAAAATTGCAACTAAAAATTGTTAAATAAAATAGCTAGGTACTCATAAAAGTACATCTACCACCGAAACACTAATTATAACATACACACTGTTGTTTTGGAGTTGATAAACAAAAATTTGGTTATGTTTTATGGTTGTTATAATTATGCAGGTAAGCGTTTATGTATGTATAAGTATGTACCTATTTCTCAATGTTGTAGTTTTACGACACGAAGTATGATAATTAGATAGATAGGAAGGGACCTACCTAGCTTAGATAACAATGTTCAATAAATAAATATCTCAATTAAATTATGAATAAAAAAAACTTGGGCTCGTCCGGGATTTGAACCCGGGACCTCTCGCACCCAAAGCGAGAATCATACCCCTAGACCAACGAGCCGATATCATTCATCGTCAAATAATTATATCGAGTCTTGTATAAATTTAACAACATGTAGTGTGAGTTGTGTTTATCAAATTACGTAATGCAAGCACCAGGTAAGCCTCTCGACCATTCCAACAGTCAATTAGTTCATGTTATGTACTGACGTGCGATTGGACTGTGACCATTCATTGCTAGTCTGATGCTGATAATAAAATAACTGTTCATTTTGATATTTGCTGACATACTGAGATATTTTTACTATATTTGTATTCTACTCATATAAAAAAATGTATTTTTACTCCTCACTAACCCAAGGGGATATAGTGGGGAGTTATGATTTTGCATTTTTTTTTATTTCAGTATCTACTTTTAAAGTTTCATCACAATGTATTTGTGTGTGTGTGTGTGTGTGTGTGTGTGTGTGTGTGTGTGCTATGTGCTGTGTGCTGTATGCTATGTACGGCGTATTTATTTTACTTTATCGATTAAAGATTAAAGTACCTACTGATTCGATTCTTTTAAAATTTTGTAAATTTGTAAATCCAATACTGGCTTAGACCCCATTAGATTTTAAAGGATATCTGAATAGTGGTTCTCAATTTTTTAACTGTCAAATATTTCAAAGTGACCCCAAGCTCAGGAAACTTACAATTTTAAAGTTTTATTTCCAAATTGGTAAAAAGGCACATAACTTTCATAAAATGGCATTGAAGAATTAATTTATATTTTTAATAAATAAAAATAAAAACACTTGTTTAGAATTAATTCCACTATTTATTATTATTCTAAACAAGTGTTTTTATTTTTATTTTAATTCTAAAATATTTAATTCTAATTCTAAACAAGTGTTATTATTTTTATTTATTAAAAATATAAATTAATTTAAATGGAATTCCATCAAGAACTGACGATCAAAAAGTTAAATCTAATTGGCATTGAAGAGTTATCAAGTTTTCGTAATAAAATATTTAACTAAAAAATAATTTAACAAACTCATTTCATGAAAATGCTAGGTATTTTCCATATAAAATTTGAATACTTTATAGAAAGACTTGTTAGTGAGGAGTTTGGCGTTGGCCACAACCCACTCGTTCACTATATCTTTTGTATACATTGCATTGTGTCCACTATACATATTTTTTTGTAGATATTTTACATTTACGATTCATTGTTTTAAAAATATTATATTAATATTTTATTGATTTACAGAACCAACAGTTTACTAAATCAAGTTATAAACCTTTTAAAGTTCTTTTAAATAATTTAATTTAAATTAAGTAATATATTTAATAATTGCAATTTTTTTTAAACATAAGAAAGTAGGTAGGTACTTTAAAACATTCGGAAGGTTCCCATGGATGGAATATACCTACTAGTTAATATAATATAGGTATATGTGTCTAAAGGTAGGTTTTTACATATTTTAATCTACCTCAATGTCAATTTTGACTGGTACAATTTAATTTAGTGTAATTTGCAATTCGAGTGCAAATAGCGCATATTATACACACTAGTGGAATTAATTTTTAAAATAAGGTTAAATTGTCGGCCTTCGTGGCTCAGTTGGTTGGGTATCTGACTGCTGATCCAAAGGTCCCGGGTTCGATTCCCGGTGGAGACACAGTTTTTAATTGTGTTTTCAGTCTGGATCTGTGAGACGATTAATATCGTAAGTCTCCAGAATGTGGCAACTTGTTATTGGGTGCGTGTCAAATTAATATTTGACATAGTACCTGTTAGTTGCCCGAGAAGCAATATTAAATAAATAAATAAATAAATTATTTTCATTCTTATCATCTTGATGTATTTTTGTGAACAATTTTTTGGTGTTGTACAATTTACATAAAAGGTACTTTGTTTGTTACTTACATAGTCTTATAATTTGTTAACCTGTTTGGTTTAAAGAATTTTCCATATTACAATAAACCCACCTACAATATTTATATGTATTTTGTACAAAAGTAATAATAAATAAATACATGTATACCATCATAACATATACCACAATGGGAGGTAACCAGCGACAGGTGTGTGGATGTGCCTTATCTTATAAAAAAGGAAGCATATGAATAAAATAAATGATTATTTTTATGATTAAATTTATTATGGTACCTCTAGATATATGTAAGATAATGTAAATACTAAAAATAAATATACAATTTGAATTGACCTACCTACATATACCTACCTATTGTCTAAATGACATGTCATAATTGTCATGAATTTAATTTGAATTAACCTACCTACATATACCTACCTATTGTCTAAATGACATGTCATAATTGTCATGAATTTAATTTGAATTAACCTACCTACATATACCTACCTATTGTCTAAATGACATGTCATATTTGTCATGAATTTAATTTGAATTAACCTACCTACATATACCTACCTATTGTCTAAACGACATGTCATAATTGTCATGAATTTAATTTGAATTAACCTACCTACATATGTATACCTACATATTGTCTAAATGACATGTCATAATTGTCATGAATTTAATTTGAATTAACCTACCTACATATACCTACCTATTGTCTAAATGACATGTCATAATTGTCATGAATTTAATTTCAACAAAGAACGACAGAAAACATTTCTTCTTACTAAACCGGTCGGTATACGTGATCACCATACATGATTGTGCAAAGTTCACCCTTTGTGCCTTTCGTAGGGTTTCTATTTATTAATTTATCTTTTTCGTGTACATCAAGTGGACAAATGCGGGGTATTTGCCATAAGGTAATTTCTTCCAACCAACCCGTACAACGTGAAGTGCATAATATATTGAATTTGGTACTTTTGAAAGTATAATAATACAAATTAGAAAGAAAAAATAACATCTCACATATCTATCAATTAGGAAAGGAAGGATGTAGTAGGAATGTTCAGGAACTATTTGACAAATAATAATAATCTGACATAGTAATGAGAAACAAAAAGTTAATTCTTGAAATGAATTTCACTAGTATACCTATTGGTACCTAAATGTATACATAATAAATCGGTTCAAGTTACCAATAGTTAGGTACCTACTTGAAACGGTTTGCCTGTAATTAGAGTAATAAATAATTATTTACCAGACATCACTTATTCCCATACATATGTGTACTTTGTTAAGTCACGATCGATCTTGGGACCTCAGGTTGGTAGAACAGCGCTCAACTACAGACAGTTCATTGTTTAGTATTTACATACATCGATCTACATATTATTTTATCTTATCTGAACTGCATAATATTTTTGATGTTACAAGAAATATATATATTTATGTGAATATAAGTCAATAAATAAATGTGTATGTTAAATAAAAAATTTGAGGTTGAATAATATTTCGTCGAACATTGTCACTGTCATAATTCCATTGTCATTGTCAAGGTCATGGCCAAACAAGATGTGTCAAATATATGCCGTATCAGACTAGGACACTGCTTTATTAACAGTCACCTATACAATATACATGTAAGGGATAACCCTTCGTGTGCTTGTGGAGAGGGAGTCGAGACTCTGGACCATATGTTTTTTGAATGCCCAATCCACACTGAATACGATTTGTACTATATAGGTACTTAATACTCCACTACCAATCAATATTTCACATCTTCTTTCATTAAATTCCTTACATATTTATTTACACATAGCAACATTTATTCGCCTTAATGGATTCAATTTGTAATGCAATAACCTCAAGTCTCTAAATAATTTAATAACATTTTATTACTGGCAGAAATCATCCTAATGATTGGGTGGAATGACTATAATACCATACTGTGCCATCTACTTAGTGCCACTCGTCATCAGACCATCGTGCTTGTAGGTTGCTTGGGTTTCTGTGGCCAGTTCTCGATCGCCATTTCGCAGTAGGTACGCTTGTTCCACCAATAATCCAATATCCTCGCTATATCCATCCCACTTGAAAGAAGCTACCTTGCACGTCACATGAGAAACTTACATATTATGTCCTCCCCCTCTATATCATTGTTATTGAATGTGCAATATTAACTAGTTATATTAGGTATATATGTAGGTATTAAATAAGTTCAAGTGTCATCGCCTGAAGCAGCTAATTGTATTGTGTTTAATGGTAGGTATCTAATGTTTCTTAGAAGAAGACACAATGGACACTACATCTACCATCCGCTCCTGGCAATATATTCACTCATTTATCTAATCAGATGAGGAAGTCAACAAGGGACGGCTCTAGATGCATTATTCGGTACATATCTACATGGAGTTACCTATATGTTAGTAATATTATGTAGCCTACTTCATAATCTGACAAACAAATAAATAGGTAGTTATAGGTACCCAAAAAATTGTATCAAAATAACTTACGAGAAAATGGCTACAAACAATTATGTGACACGCACTTTTCAATCTTTCGATTGTGACGGCTTCTAATTTGTAGAATTCCATTATGACAATGATTAATATGAACACATATATAATTCCACAATTTATTTTATTTTTCTCCCGACGACCGTTTCGGCTTATAAGGCCATAATCAACTGGTCCAGTTGATTATGGCCTTATAAGCCGAAACGGTCGTCGGGAGAAAAATAAAATAAATTGTGGAATTATATATGTGTTCATATTAATCATTTGATTATGGCCTTATAAGCCGAAACGGTCGTCGGGAGAAAAATAAAATAAATTGTGGAATTATATATGTGTTCATATTAATCATTGTCATAATTATGTGACAATTTGTTATTTAATGTGTGTAAGATTAATACTTGTTATATAACTTGTTAACTGTCAGAAGCTATGTAAAGAAAAAAAAACAGACACACCTAATCAAGTGATCATCATCCCTCTCCATCTAGTGAACAAGTTATCGATAAATTAATATTAGTTTAGTTTTTAAAGTTTTGCACTGAAAGGAGAATTACAAAATGTATCAAAAAAGAATGGAGGACACCCCTTACAGTTTTTGTTTCGTTTTTGATTCAATTTTTTTCACTAGCATACATTAAATTGATCAAATAATTGGCAGAGAACGTCCCCACCGGGAGTATCAAGCAGGTGTGCGAGGACATAAGGTGTACCTCCTACACAAAGTTGAATAGAGTCGCTGAAGGCCGAGCAGAATAGAGGAATATAATATGCATAGAATTGCTCAATCCCCAAGCAACCAAGAAGAATAATAAATTTAATATATTTTTTTGCTCACAAGTATGTTTATAAATATAGGTATACCTATTATTATGATTTTAACTGTTTTTACTTTGAAAACATGTAAAAACTATAAAATATTATAGTTGCATCCAATCGAATAAATTTCCTTTTTTATTACCGCTCAGCCGGAAACGCATAGCTTTGTTTACTTTGCATGAAATACAAAATTGTTCAATTTTATCCAAATATCAAATGAACCTAGCTGAAAACAATTTAAACATGCATTGTCATCGGGAACACACAAATTCTGAATGTTTCAGAGCTCTAACTGGTCGGTAAGACAGTTATAAATCGATCGCAAATTTCCAGTAAAGACTGACTAGTGAAGTTAAAGAAGAGCGTAAAAGAAAGAAGTGTATAAAATTGTCTATAATGTGATGATGATATACGTATGTAGGTACATCACATTTAATTATATTTCTGCTATATTAAAAATATACATCTAACAAACGAGGGAATCCCGCAAATTTCAAGGATACTTTCCAAATTATTTTTTATCGAGAGAATTTTTGAATATTCTGGAACTGTCAAAAAAAGTGCAGGAAAAACTATTGTGTAGCATTGGTTGAGTAAATGTAGAAACGCCAATTCAATTAATCACATTTGAGTCCATGTCCGTCCTTGAGCGGAAGGTTTGTGAATAATAAACGATTTGTCACTAACAAAGTATGATATAGAAACTAGCTATTATACCTATGTATAATTTGTTTTAATAAAATTTAGAAATATGTAGTAATGATTTTTTTAAATTTTGACATGCAATCTTCTAGTGTAGGTAAAAACTCGTGGATGATGTAATGTATGTAGAAGGAAAGGTACAGCAGAGAAACAACTTGAAGATAGAATCACCAACGTCTGAGTAAGATATGTACAACTCGAAGATATAAAGAAATTCATATAAAATGTACCAGAAAATTATTTAATATTCAATAATTAAATATTTGATTTTAAATAATGCACTATTTTACCTTTGAACCTATTTAATGAATGGAATATTAATTCAAGTGAATGGCCGTTATAATGGTTTTGCAAAGCTTTTACATTAATATCTACAAAACATCTTGTACTTATATTATTATATTATATTATTTTCCATACTAATAATATACCTACATATTATGTACCTGTATCGGTAAGTACTTTGAGAAAGTATTAACCGTTCTTAACATTAATTTGATAATTTGTGGGAATTTTTCAATGTCTTTATTAAGATTACAAAGGATAACGTTTATCAAAAATTAAGATATGGCCAATATATTACTCATATTAAAAATGAAAGAAAAGTATCTCTAAGTATTACATTCCCATGCACTTCAAAGGGAAATGGTTAAAGAAACTAAAGGTCCCGACTGACAAATTACACACGCAATAATAATCCTTGTATTAATTCGAGGGCTTGTTACCAACTACCTACTAATAATATAATAAAGTTTAGAGTCGTGTTTCAATATTTTAATGATACTTATGTAGGTAAGTACTTAAAATAACACCAACTTCTCTACAAATGTCTTGTTTATATTTATCTTGTTTAACGCGTAAAAGTGACGAGTTTATTGCCATATCTCATTTTACATATCTCATCCAACCAATCCGAGCAACGTAAAGTCTCACAAGTCAATTCGGTGCAATAATTATATTATCATTACATTTGAAACTACCAGTTTTTTCAGACCAACGAAACGTAAGGAATAATATTAAATGAATTTCTCCTCTACGACATGTTTGAGAGATGAGTGCTTCACAAAATAGGACCAGTGTCTGATGGAGGATTAGATATAATTATGAGCTGTATGATATCTATAAGACTCCCAGACTCTGAACAGATTGAGATGGGTCGGACATGTACAGAAAATGTTACCACAGCGAATACCAAAAAGAGCTCTGTGTGAACATCCAGGTGGAAGAAGAAAGGTTGGAAGACCGCGGCTGCTATGGAAGGATAAAGATGTACCTAAGGGATGCCTCCCAAATATTGCAGATGCCGGGCAGTTGGAGAGTTTTTGCAGAAGATAGAAGAAGTTGGATACGAAGATTGATGGAGGCCAATACTCAATATGGGTTGTAGCGCCATTGAAGAAATAAATGTATCTATTTGTATAATTTGTGATTACCTATACCTAGTATTTATTAGATACAATTCACTTTGATTAAGTTATTATTTTGTACGACTGGTTTCAAAGCATAGGTACTTATTGTAATTAAGAACATGATATACAACAAAGTAAATTGTTATTGGAATATGTCACAAACTTAACTCGGAAAAATAGTGATATTCAAAGCGTATAGTGTTGGTCACATTCAATTCGTTATCAATACATTTTGATCGATGACACGTGATGTATGGCGAGTGTCGAAATTTCTCTCGGGGTGCAATAAATCTGCGCGTGCGCACGCCCCACCCCCACCCCCACCCCGCCCTCCAACCACCAATATCATCTTCAACCCATTACATGCATTCATACCTACCTTTCAACTTTCAGCGGCTTAAACCAGTGGTTATCAAAGTGTGCAAGAGAAAATAAATACTATAAAAGATGTAACTAAGCACAAACAGATAAAAAAGAGAAACATTGTAGCTAGAAAGAAAAAAACAAAAAAAGCTTGTTTATTAGGTTGATTTATAAATGTGGAAAGTTTTATTCTGAATGTCACCAGACTGTGTTCTACAAATCTACACATCTTAGTAATGGAATAAAAAAAACCGTGTTAATGTTGAAAAACTGTAATCTAAATAGTTATGGAAACTGTAATCTAAATAGTTATGTAAACTGTAATCTAAATAGTTATGGAAACTGTAATCTAAATTATACGTAGGTATCTAGATACCTAAACTACATACATACATACCATCACGCCATATCCCCCCGCACACACATTCCTAGTTTCCTTTTTATTCATGCACCGTACGTTTCATACATGCTCGTCGATTTTTCAAGCTTATTATATTTCCTTCTTTCAAAATATCATTCACATGGTTATGCCATCCCTTTCTGGGGCGGCCCCTGCTATTCGCTTCATCTCTTACAACCATGTAGGTATATTTTTTTGGTCAGTCGTTCATCATTTATTCTTTCAATATGTCCAAGCCACCTCAAGGAATTCATTTTCATTTTACTTATTATATTCTTCTTTATCTTACATTCTCTTCTTATGTCCTCATTTTTCATTCTATTATATATCGTTCTCTACCTAAATATTAAGGAATCATTATTTACCTACCTACTTCTAAATTATATACATTACATTAAATATTATGAACATGGCCTTTACTATCGTATGAGATCAAATATATTATATTCTTATACATAGGTATCTACAATATCTGCTTATATTCATAAAATAAATAGTTGATACGTTTTGTTTCAATAAATATAACATTTCAGTATAAATCTAAGTTGGTACATAAATGTATAATAAATTAGGCAGGTATACATTCTGCGGTCGGTTGGTTCAGCCCAAGTCACGTTTCCAGCCATCCTCAAAATAATCTTTATCTGACTTCCTCTCGGAAACAACAAAAGAAGAAATTCAATTTTAATATTTCTATATACCTACCTACATATGTATGTATTACATATAACAGATATATATATGTAATAATATGTAACATAAAACTCATTGTTTCAGATGGCAATCTCAACACTGGCGTAACAAATATTATATCGAACTGATGATACTACATAAATATACTTGATATGATATTTAACACAGTTGCAATAATCTAATTTCATGTTATAAAACATTTACTTATTTTAATACAATATTGAGTTATATGTAGATAAAAATAAATCAAGATTTTGTAAAATGACATTATTTTAATAATTACATAAATTAACAAAATAGGTAGGTAGTAATAAACTTACTTTCCCTATTAAATTTACTTCTTTATATCTACATACATAAACACATAATATTAATAATATGTAACATAATTATTCAACAAAGTACCTTTGACAAAAGTCTGCATTTCATCCGGCAAATAATAAAAATAATTGATAATAAATGATAATTTTATAAATTGTAAAAAAATTATAAAATGAAACACAGTTAAATTCCACAATGAGGAATTTATCTGTGGTGGAATTAATCATTGTTGAATTTAACTGTGTTTCATTTTATAAGTGTTTTACAATTTACATATAATCATGATCTTACATTGTGTGAACGAAAAAACCATCAAATTATTTAATAATAATTTCATATTTCCTTCTATCCCCTTTTTTCTTTAGTATATTTTGTGTTTTAATACTAATAATGTATCATTTATTTAGTTAAAACCTGTTATTATTTTTCTTGTTAATATTATATCTGTTTCTTGTAAAAAAAAAATAAAATGTTGGTTTTCTTATCTATAACTAAATTATGAAAAACAAATCTTTAAGTTCATTTCCGTATGGAAATTTCATCCAACATAATATTGTATAGATTGTATGTAGATACTTATATGGTTTATACTCGTATTGATGCTGTGTTCCACCAGTGAAGATCATGAATAGTAAAATGTCGTTATTTACTCAATATCTAAATATATAAATTTGAAATATTTTCTTATAAAACAAAGGAATCGTGGTCAACTTATACATATACCTATACACGTACCTACCTACAGATCACCTTGATGGTACCTACCTAATGGTTTATTATTTCTATAGGTATCTATCTACAAATACATAAGATATAAATATATATGTGTGTAAAAACTTGTCGAAAATTAAATAAAGCGTTAGATACGAGAAATTTTAATTTATTAGTTTTTATGTGTTTTCTGACAATAGGTTAAATAAAACTACTAAAATGGTACGAGTCTATCCTTAAATATACCATACAGAACTTACTGTCTGAACAGATAAGAAATTATGTATGTGTGTATGTATGTATGTATTTATATTTTATGTATTTAGATGTTAAACATAAACCTAGTATAACCAAAAATCATTTATTTATTTGTATCTAGGGCCAGTAGCCTTTTACAATTATTATACATAATTACGTCATATACTGATATTACGTCGTCTATCTCACTAAACATCTTCAAGAAAAGGCTAAAGCAAAAATATTTATCTGACAACACCTGATTACATCTTCCTCTCCTCTTCCTTTCCTTATCCCTTAGTCTTCCTATCATTGCTATGATTTGTTCTTATATGCTATCTTCTTGTAATTGTGTTTTTTTTCTTCTTTTTTTATTACTTTTCTTCTGCTATCTTTATTTATTTTGTAATATGATTAACTTATTGCCATAGTACACATTGTTTTGTATATTTAACATTTACTCTGGTTGGTTGGAAGAAATTACCATCATGCAATAAGCCCGCCAGTGTACTTATTATATGTACAAGAAGATTAAAATAAATAAATAAAAAAAATAAAGTAGTTACACAATATTATCTACAAAAACATTAATAATAAAAAAAAACAATAATTGTATGCAAATTACAAAAAATTGTATTTGACAACAAAAAGGCGTTAAAAAAGAGAAAAATATCGGAAATATAAAGATAATTAAAAAATTATGCAAATATTCACAAGTTGAAAAAATAACAAATTGACACAGTAGTGAAAGCAACATAAAACAAGATAATATTCGAATATTATTTTGATAGCGTATACCCAAACATTCAATTTATTTCTCTGTCGGGAGTCAAATGGTATTTTTATTGACAAACTTTTAAACATCTCAATAGAGACTAATTTGGAATATTATAGATGAACCAGGAACTCAAGGCACCTACAGGGTTTACGACCTGTCATCGGCTGGTTTACGTGATCACTTTATGCACATGCGCAACGTTCAACAATTATGCCTTCTTATAAAGTTCCCTTATCAATTCAAATTTTGAAAGTTTTATATATTTGAATAATAAGTAACGAATAACCTGAAAACAAGACATTATTACTATTGCCATCTATGAAGTAACGAAGAAACCTTTTTGTGACGCCATCTATTGAGAAATTGGTGTATTTGTTAACAATGAAAGCAACATTCCTTATAAATGAGGTGACGGACATAATATGTCACATATATCACCCCTGAACTGCGCCTGAAATATTATTTTATTTTTAGCGCGTTTACCTACTTGTACCAATCAAATACAAAGGAAGCACACATTATCTTAAAAGAACTTTTCCTTTATGTATTCAACACATAGGCGACGAAAAGTGGCTAAACCAGATGCTTCCTTCACACATTCTGGAAAAACAGTAAACAGTTAAAAACCTTTGTAATACACGTTATTTTGTGTGATACACATTATTTATGAAGAAACAAAACAGCGTATAATTTAAATTAAAAAAAAAATATGAGTTGATATATTTTCCATGCGCTTAACTTGAGACACAAACTGTCAATTAGGATCGAAAAATACATACTTTGACATGGAAATATACTTATTTTTTAACTAACTACTTTTAGAAATATATTTTACATTTTTTATTGTAAACGTAAAAAAAATACACTAAATATAAAGCTATCCTCTCACTTGCTATCCCGCAGAGTACACTATGTGATGTTATGTATGGACTTATATAAATATTGGTGTTGATAACATAATAAGAAGGGAGGAGAAGAAAACAAGATGATAAAGTTAGAAAGTAGTGTCGTTTCCTAAAACCATCTAAAGAAAGTATAACCATTGCAACTTCCTATATTCACCCTCCATATATCCCATACATTCATCTACAGACTACCTATACATATGTACCTACACTACATACATCTATATAAAACAAACCATCTACCAACTGATAATCTAATTTACTTTTATTTTCGCACTAATCTTAATGAGACGGATTTTTACTTACGACTATTTTCTATTTAATTCATTATTTTACTGTCTATTTTCTTTTGTAAACTTTACTTTACTTTTTGTGTGGCTACGGCTTTTCCTGCGCCTTTGGCTGCTTCATCGAGTATTTTCCTTCTACACTCTTGGCTCCCGTTCGGCCAGCCACTTCACAGCCTCTGGAGTCGCCCTATGGATGTCCACCTAGTCTCTTTCATACCTCCGTATCGGGCAAAGCCAAACTATCCAGCTCTACTAGATGCTGGATAATTTGGCTTCTTGCTCCACAGTCACAGTCCGAAGAATCCCTTTTTCCCCATTTCCACATTTGGTAGTTACATCGTCCTTGACCTGTACCAATTTTGTTTTGCTAAATCCAAACTTTTCGGGGAAGGTTATAACCTGGGACACTTTCGTTAGGGTCATGGATAGTGTGTTTATTTAATACCAGGTCTGCATCATTCCACCTCTCTTTCCATACTCTAGGCAAGTTGAATTCGCCGAATTGCTTTGACCAAACAGGCTTTCTGGACTTGGTGGACGGAATATATTTTGAAATGCGGGAATTCCGGGATTTTTTTTTGTATATACCTACTATGTAACTATGTGTGACATAGATATAGATTTCTAGCTGTCTTGACCTTTAGCACGAACATGGATACTTAATTTAGGGACCGAATGTGGATATGATGTCTGACATTCACTAATGACATCATATTCTTTTTAATTGCATATACGCAAACATTGGATTTTTTTCCCTCTCGGGAGTCAAATGATGTTTTTATTGACAAACATTTTTTCAACATCTCAATAGAGACAAAGTTGGGATATTGTAGATATTGTAGGCGGGCTTATTGCCTAATGGCAATAAGTCCGCCAGTATGCATTATATTTGTTTATATTATGTACCAAAAGTAAAATAAATAAATAAATAAGAAGGCATAATTGGTGAAGATTGCGCAAGTGCATAAAGTGATCACGTAAACCTGCCGATGACAGGTGGTAATCCCTGTAGGTGCCTTGAGTTCCTGGTTCTTCTGTAATAACCCAACTTCGTCTATATTGAGATGTTAAAAAGTTTGTCAATAAAAAAAATAAATAAATTAATTAATTATTTTTGGTTATACTAGGTATAAAAAATGTAATTATTTTTTACATCTAAATAAAATATACATACATACATAAACACATAATTTCTTATATGTGTGCCTTAAAGTGTAGGTGTCGTAATTGATTCCCCGGTTCTCCTATATTCCAACTCCGTCTTTATTATTATATACACTTTTCCTAAATAATAATTGCTTTTTTTAAATGATAGGTAAAGATGCACTGAATATCAACAGGTTATAAAATCTATATTTTTCATACCACTGTGGTAGTTATGCAGTTTTTTTTTATATTTTTAATGTAAGTATCTACATCATTCATACGGTCAAAGACATTAAATACGACAAGAAAAAAATCACATTCTTGTAATTTCATACTTGTCTCCCTATTGGATTGTTAACTTTCAGCGGTATAATTAAAGTCTACAAGGAATAATATACCTACATAGTTCACATAAATTAATAAATAACTCGCGTAATAAAGACAAGATGTGAATTGAAAAACGAATCCCAAAGCTGCGAACAGTCTACACTCTACATACACAGTACAGTACAGGCGAGATATCACAGTTTCATTTTCTTTTCAGTTGCTTGCCGAACTCGGTACGGGCGACACTCAATATCGGTAGAGCGGCACTGCACCGCCGCGTCGGTAACGCGTCTTTACAGTAAATGAAAACATCGCGGGAAAACTTCAACGTGAGTTCTAAAATAATCAATACAAAAAAATACGGGTTGCGATTTAAAAAAAAAAAACTGAACATGTTTAGATAAAATCGCGGGAAAATTCAAACATTCGAAACACAAACAATACAAAAAAATCAACGGCTACGATTTTGAAATAAGTACAGAACTTTAGTACCTAATAAGAATCGCTTCTACTACAAAAGACCCACAATATTTAATTGTTATAAACATTGTGTGTACATTGTTTTCAACAAAACGATATAGTTTTTTTTATCCAATGTTATTCAGTGCTATGCTTGTTTTTCATGTACAGCAATAAATTAAAATTAAACAAACTAAATTGTAATAGATTGTGGTCGTAAATAATAGACAATAATTATAATTAAGTGTGCACGTGTTTATATTTTGACATTTTCAGTCGAGTGTTGTTAAAATATTTCATACATACATACAATCATTAGGGCATTGTTACAAACATAGACTTCGTTTTATAGATTTTCTTTTGTGAACACAATTTTAGTACACAATTTTTGTGTCCGTTAATGAATTAATAAATTTCAGTTTTTTTTGTCGTTTTTTATCAATGTGACATTTTTATTGGTATAATTAGTGGACATATTGTATGTATGTGTGTTGTGTTGTGATTGTAGTCTGTAGCGGTCACCTAATGGAGTGATCATTTTACATTTTTTTGTTTGTTTGTCCACCGTCACGTATGGATTATTTTGTTTGGTAAGTTTATCTTTACTATAACTAATTATTGCTCTTTTATATTTTAATTTTCGGCTTAAATTGTCCATTTGCATACTATTATTATTTCGTTATGCGTGTCCTACGATAGTATTATTCTAGTGCAGGGCTGGACAACTCTTGGGCCGCATAGAATATATGAACCAACAACAATACAAAAATACATTTATTACGCCATGCAGAAAAATATTTATGTATACATAAAAAGCGTAGGTACAGCTCACTCGAACAAACATACTTTAACAAATAAAAATATCTTCGTTGCGCCATTATTGAATATTTTGTTACGATTACCCACCTTTTTCGGAGATGATCATTTTATGTCATTTATAAAGTGCCACAAAAAATAGCTTTAAAGTATGAATATATAACATTATAATTTTGTTTAAATTAATACAACTAGGTACTAACTTGTAATTCAAAATAATGGTGCATATGTTTAGAAATATATTTTAATGCACTTATCAACACATTTAATCCAACTGTCGATTTGTTCAAGAGACTTTATTTCTCTTAACATATCTACAAAGTATCAAGCCAAGATACGCGAGATTGTATGCATTGTCTATATTTTTTACGGTTTTCACAACTTTGAAGTCAAAATACACCAACTTAGAGGCTTCGCAGCATATATGTTCTATGAATGGATTTATTCAGAATTCGGAGTAGAACATTTAGTGTGTCTGAGTTATTGTCCGTCCTTTATAATTTTTGATCCGCTCAATTACAGCGCCCAAAATTTCAGAATATATAGATAGTAGGTAGGCCCAAAAACTTTTATACTCAGAATATTGAATTTTTGTTTCAGTCAGGGGTTATCAACTATTGAATTTTTTTTTTATTTTTCCATATATCTCAAAAAACTTATAAGCTAGAACGTCAAGTAAAAATATCGAGACACAAAAATCTCAAATTTGTTTAAGTTACAGAAATTCTCAATTTTTTTTCATTATTCTCATATTAGGAATAACATTTATTTATGATAAATTTATGCGTTTAACTGCTTATATTTCCAAAGTTTTTAAAAACATCGAAAAAAGCTGAGACAACCTATGTAGATAATTTAATCTTCTATAAAAATGTTAACATTATAGAAGTAATATTTTTTAATTTTTTAAATGCTTGAATTTTTTGAATTCAAAGAGCATCTACAGAATGGTAATCTACAGAATCCATTCTGTTACTGCTCTTTGAGTGAAACGCGTCAGTGGTCAATACATACCTACAAGTTTTACGAACGATTTCGTTCACCTATAGCACAAGAATTTATGCTTTATTTAGGCAATGTATGAGCATGTATATGTACTTTTGTTACAAGGATATTGTTGCCAATCCACTCATCTGCGTCTGAGGGCTGACAACATAGGATTTTGAAGGTTGGACTGTATATTTTTCTGGTTCGGGATATGGCGGGTAGCGAATCAAATGCAAATTCCACTTTTTCTCCAAGGTCCCCTTCTCCACACTTCTGACAATACCTATAATGCAGATGGTCCGTCACAATTGAACGATGGTTCACTCAATATTAAACAATTTCCCAACTGTCGAAAGAAAACGAACTATTGTGACGTATAGAAATGTCAAATCACACACTATCAAAGGTTCGCCTGGTACTTGTCGACTGGCCTTGGGCGGTCAGTTAATTCGCTAATGAACCAAGAAGGGTCGAGGAGGGGAACGAGGAACGAAACGTAGATTCGGGCGTCAACAGATATATTCATTATTATAAATATGTATAATATAAAAATAAAACAAATTGTTAAGATTCCGAATAAAACAAAATGAAATAATTCATCATTTATAAAATTATGTGAAAAAATAAATCGCTCAGCATCTTATTCAACACTCGTCCCTCAAATTCAAATTCACGCTCAATGAAAGATTTTGTCGACCGTCATTTTGGTACGCCTATGTGTCGAAATATATTTTGCATATTATATTTATTAAAAAAAATCGTTTTGTAGGTATCTATAATATGCCGTGGCAAACATTGAATAAGTACTTACTCAGTTTAATTTTATTATATTTATCTATTTAAGAGGAAATAAAATTTTCGCTAGAGGAACACGAAGAAGAGGAATAACGTTTTTTTAACGAATGAGCCGCATATAGTCGGACCGCGCGCGCCTGGCAATCTATACGTTGACTTGCCCTGACATGGTACCCACACGATAATAGGCAATTGAAATTTTACGGATGTCTGATTTTTGTAATAAAATTGAAACCTAATGTTCCTTTTTTTCTTTTTGACATAAAAGTGCAATAATTAATGTCTAGGTACATTAAAGTAGGTATACCTACATTAGGAAGGTAGAATAATATAAGTATCTAGGTGGGAACATATTGTAATGTTTTTAATTGATAAAACGTTATCTATAACATAAATAATTATGTAAATTTCCTTGATACCATTGAGTTAGGAATATGCAGAGCTACCATAAGCTATGTATTACTTTAGGTCAGGGGGTTGTTAAACAAAGTGAAGTGGAATGGAGGTATTCCAAACACATTATATGTTTACATATAAATCGGATATTAATGACACATTTATACATCAATAAAATTTATTTGATTTTCGAAATGTAAATCCTTTTGTTAACAACATAATATGTATATTATTAGTAGGTATATTATACTTTAATAATAGTTGCATGTAACACATAAGATCCAACTGTCGATGGCGATAGTATGTAGGTATAATTGAAGTATAGGTAGCAAACAATCCATACAAATATTAAATAGACTGAATAAAAAAATATCGAAAAACTTAATAATTAAAATGCAAAAAACGGTAATAATGAATACATGTAGAATCGATAATATTTTATAAACGTTAATATTCGGGAATATAAACATTAAGTTAATATTCCCTTAACTGTAGGGATGATACGTAGTATAGAGACCTCCTCAAAGTCTAATCCTTTGATATTGAAAACTTGATAATGCATTTGTTGCATTTTATTTTGTTATATTAAATAATTTACAATTTACGCATTAACCTGCTAATTCTTTTGAGGAAGTGTATAATGGTAGTAATAATAATTGAGTGTTATTAATTGTAGTGCTTAATTGTTATTGATATCATTAGTAAATCGGCCAGCGCCGTATAAAAAATATAAAAATCTTGAACAATATTCATTGTGCGTCCTTCCATTCCTATTTCCCTTCCTCATTGCTATTATCAACCTGTTCATTCTTATACATAGATACTATTACACTAAATGTATCGCGTTGCTCGGAAGAGATTACCTTATGGCAACACCGCCTTATTGTACATTGTTGTACATACCTAAATAAACAAAGAGATTCAATAAATGTTATTTCTTCCTTATATGTTTTTTCAATTCACAAACGAAATATTTCGCCCAAGGTTTCTGACATTAGGTACCTTAGACTAAACTTTTAAGTTTTGTGACATGTACCAATATAATATGTATGTAACAAAATCGATATATTTACTGGTGGGTTATGTAGTATTGAATTTCACAGCCTAATATTTTGACAATAGATACATATTATATCTACCTACAAATAGTAGGTAACATAATATTTATATAGGCGGCAGCAGCTTAATACGTATACATACATATCAGTGTTGGTCGTCAGAGAATCAATGTAGATTATCACCTACATAACTAGTTACAAATTTATTTGGTAGAATCCTATAATCCTCTATATAAATAAAACAAAGTAGAAATAATTGGACCAATTGGAGTGATCTCTTATTTATTGGAATCGTCTAAGCCCCGGATAGCAGAATAACCTATATAATTAAAATATAGGACAAATTGACGGACATAAAAAATATATCAAAAAAATACACGTAAAAAAATAATGCAGATATTTAATTTTAAAATCAATTAAAACACACCGCAATGCGAGCGTGAAGTTGTAATTGATTTTTTTATTTTCTTTATATATATTTTTATCAATATTATTATACTAATCCTAATAAACTATCGAACTAAATATTTTTTTTGTATTCATTTTATTATTATACGTCCTAATAAAATCCTATATTAAGTTTAGGTAAAAGTTAACACGACATTCATTGACTGTTAGGCAGTACGAAGTTCGTGGGGTCAGCTAGTAAAATATAATGATAATACAAAAATGAAAAAATATTCATAAGTTTTGCACAACACTTATACATATACAATAGCATTTGTGCCTTTCATACGCACTCCTAATGCAGTTCGTCCTTATGCGGTTGAGTATGGCCATGGCCCACTCTCTGCACCCAAGGTCAAAACCTGCCACCCTGTCCGAAGGTACGGCAATGATACCCCTGTTTCTGAAATCACTAGATTGCCACTCTTTTAGCCAGGCTTCCTCAACTGAAAAATTGTCCTCTTTCAATTCTCGGGCCCTACTCCAGAAGGGTTTTCTTGATCTAAGCCGGGTCTCAGGTGTGTATCTAGTAGCAATGTTCAGCAGTGAGTCGTTATTCCATGCTCTTGTCCACTCCCGCAGGGTAGCTGCATTCCTTCGTATATGTGGGGGTGTAATGTTTTCAACTTAATTTAAGTGGTTTGGTTCAATCGTAAATTTTAAGTATTGTGTTACTTAGTAAACAATGATTTGTATGAATATCACATCATAACCCACAGTGTGGGGTGCCCAGCGACAGGTATGCGGGTATGCATTACCTTATAAAGGGGAGCACTACACATGTGCATGCCCACACACTAGTCTCTTCTTACCCAAAAAGAAAAACACTCAGAATGGGTGGTGAATATCAATTTATAATATGGTGTAAGTAGGTAAATGTGAATAGTAAACATAGTTAACTGCTAGATAATATTATATAGGTAGGTACCTATAATAGGTGGTGATTGTCATGCATTCGTATAAGTACAAAGTTTCTACAATGTCAATGTAATTTCTAATTACATTGACATTGTGATGAGATTCTAAAGTAGAAATATGTACCTACCTACCTAGGTAAACAACACTGACTGGTATACATGGGGAAGACACCATAGATCAAGGAATTAGATTATTGGCCTGTGGAAGACCCGTTTTTTATATGTACATTCCAAGTAGGTACAGATACATCCTCATAATTGATTCCCTAAAATAGGCAATAATGCTTTATGAACAAAATCGGTCAATACATTTAGGGATAAAATAGATACATTTAGGGTCGTATTACAGGAGTTATTTAAGAAACTCTTGTAATACGACCGGCATATGGCAGTAAAACTTTAACAATCACAATTACATATATCTGTTTTATTTTACATAGAATTATGAAAAAAATATATAAATATGATATTGTTTTAATTACCTACTTTATTTTATTTTAATTATTTGATTTATTTTACTTATTTTTTTTATTTTCATTTATTGTATTTATTTTTGACTTAAGTTATTTTATTTTTTTACGGCGCTGGCTGAATTACTAATGATATTAATAACAATGAAGCACTACAAATAATAACACTCAATTATTATTATTACCATTATACACTTCCTCAAAAGAATTAGCAGATCAATGGGTCTATTGTAAATTATTTAAAAGAGCAAAATAAAATGCAACAAACGCATCATCAAGCTTTCAATTGGGAATAGTTCACCCATCCAGATACTTAACATATCAAAGAATTAGGCTCTGAGGAGGTCTCTATACTACCTATCAATCCTACTGATTCCCGAATATTAAAGTTTAAAAAATCTTTATTTATTTCCCGTGTTTTATTTATTTTTTATTTTATTTAGATATTTGATGTTGTTATTTATTTCGTTTATTTATTTTATTTATTAATTTGTTATTTATATTTTTCTTTATTTGTTTGTAAATTCACAGAACATATTACATTACATTGTGCACATAATCTTTTAAATATAAATATATTCCAATTTCGAATTAACACGTGATATATTAGGTAGGTACCTACATACATGTTTTATGATTGGTACAAAAAGTATTCATTAACAAATAATATAAAGAAAAGAACTTTGATTTCGATAAAGTTACATTTTCATAAACGATGAGTTACATATGTAGGTACATATTAAAATATTAAGAAAATAAATTTTTGTGTTGCACACTTAACTCCGTCGATAACTCGACCGGTTTCGGAGAGCACCTCTCCTTCGTCTGGAGTCCACTTACAAACTAACTGCGATAAAATTTAAGTTATGTAGGATAGGTAGGCTGTACATTGTGGATAGGGTGGGGGTGGATAACTGAAGGGGTGGAGGAAGTGACTAGAGAGATGAAGGGGGTAACTAGAGGGGGTGGCGGTATATTATTATGATTAATCATAATAATAATGATTAATCATAATATCAATCAATTATACATAATATCAATTAAAATCATTAATCATAATATCAATCATAATATCAATTAAAATTATGATTAATCATAATATCAATCAATCATAATAATATAACGCCACCCCCTCTAGTTACCCCCTTCATCTCTCTAGTCACTTCCTCCACCCCTTCAGTTATCCACCCCCACCCTATCCACAATGTACAGCCTACCTATCCTACATAACTTAAATTTTATCGCAGTTAGTTTGTAAGTGAACTCCAGACGAAGGAGAGGTGCTCTCCGAAACCGGTCGAGTTATCGACGGAGTTAAGTGTGCAACACAAAAATTTATTTTCTTATTATTTTGAATATGGCACACAAATTAAGTTTTCATAATAATTATAAAAGTAACATATTAAAATATTCTGAAATGGGTAAATGAAATATTTTTCATGAAAAAGCATAAGTGTTAATGTCTTGATAAGTGTAGGTATATTTAATGTATAATAAGTGTATTGTCATTTAATTCATTTGTTATTTTTTTGTACCAATGTCACTTTCACTGAATTTACATAAATAGGTACAATAACAACACAATGACAGCTACTGAACGCTGCACTGACCAAATATAATATTCACTTAATATAACTAACATACTGTTTTACTTATTTATATTTTATTTATCAGTTAACTTCTTCTTTACTTTTTATTTAGGACGACCGTTTCGCCTGTTAAAGGCATTTTTAACATTCAAAAGGTCTCATTAAATTAAACATTTTTGTACTAAATATAAACAAATATATTACATATTGGCGGGGTTCGATCATTTTTCACTCTTTGCATGTGGTCAAACCACCTCCACATTGATGTAAGCAATATCCTTTTTTTCTTACACGTTCTTCTTCTTTAATGCAATCTTAATATTACCTACATACATATTACATAATATTGTACCTATATTTCAAAACAGTCGTGCACAAGTAGTTAGGTACCTACCTATATATTAGGTGTAGGTATTGTTACCAACAGTAGGTATGTATGTATGGATGTATATGACATGTTTTGACTATTACCTATGTATTTTTGTTGTCTTTATTTATTAGAATCGTGATGTTTGCAACAATCTATTTATTACAATTCATTAACATTTTAAAATTTATATTATTAACAATATCAACACATAAATTATATTCATTTTAAACAAGAAAGAGTTACATATACAAGTATAACTAGGTAGGTAGGTACCTATGTACTTTCTTACACAACCATTATAATATTATGTACCTACCTACCTATAATATTATGTACATTTGAAGGGTTAGCAAAGACAATTGTGGACAACACATCAGGACCACATCATAATCACGAGTACTTATTCCTTATTTTCAATTGAAATATATTATTATTTAGTTTTGTTACATTATTATAACGTAAACTTGTGTATTGTTAATATTTTTAATTCGTGTATCTAATTTAATTTAATGTTTTTTAATCTTATATCATAGTATCTAGTAACAAATTTAATCCTTGTCCCATCCCTTTTCCCTTTCCTCCCCGTCACAGGTAAATATACAATTACTTACTGTTAACTATATCTTTAAAACTTGTTGAATACATCATCTGTGAACAAACATAATTGATCTGTTTTTTGTTTATTTCATAGTTAATCACATTCCGTAAGTCAAGTATATATAATTATTGGCGTAGTCCTGAACGTATGGCGTAGTAAATGATCATAATACCTAATATATGTAGCTACCTAAGTGCCAGTGAGTATTTAATCAAATATATCGGTACTTAAGTGAGCATAGAATTAATTTATTATCTGTCTCATTACCTTACCAGTCGTCGTCCTCAATGCTGAGGGTCGTGGCCATCATATATTCTGTTTGATAATTTCTATGTAATTAGGTAACATATTTTTATGACACATTTTTTAATTAATGTATTTATCATTATAATAAGTTCACTACCTATATTTTAAATTAGGCATATTTAAATACTTGCTCTATAGATGAACGAAATCGGTCGAGGCGATATTCGAACTAGCGACCTCTTAGTTACAAATCCAGGGCATTAGTCGCTCTGTCACCAAGCGTATTTTTCAATGTTAACAATGTTAATTTATTTAAGTTATAAAACCTACATTTTGGTTAATTTTGAATAATACACTGAAAACGATTCTGGATTATTTATATTATATTGTTTTACTAGCTTTTATGTCCCGCCGTTGGCCAAGAATGTAAATTAGTTAAGAAATAAGCAATCGTTTATATAATATTGTCACACAAAATTTTTGCTAATTCTTACTATGAAAAGTAGTTTGAAATTTAATTGAGTTTAAGCGGTGTAAAATTTTCAAGTGATGGCTACAACCCATTTGCTTTTATATATAAGTACATAAAATTTCTGCACGCATCGACTATGGGAAATGGTTTTAAATATTTATTTATTGATTCACGGCTCAAAGCCCTTTACAAAATTAAATAATACATGACACAGCATAAACAAAAGAAAAACAATTTATAAACATCTAGATATAACAACGGTAGCAGAGGATATATAAAGAAAAATAAAAACATATAAGAAAGGTAAATTAAACAACAAAGTACATACATTAAAAACCAAAGAAAAAATAATTAAAAAAAAAACTCAAATAATAATACTACATAGCATGAACATAAGAATATACTGACTGAATAATATAAAAATGAATGGTATGAACTACCTACACACTTAGCCACACTAAATCAGAGAATGCTGCCAGATGTGACTATATATTACATTATTGAATTAAATTAAATAAAAACCAAATGAACAAAAATATATAAAATGTAAAATATATAAAAATGTAAAAAATATATAAAAATGTAAAAATATATAAATATATAAAAATTTATAAAAATGAAAACAACTGACTACACAATCATTTGGGGGTATGTTTTTGAAAATGTTTTAATAAAGTAAATTTATATTCATTAAAAGAAATGAAGAAAGGGTCAGTCAGATAACCATAGTCATTGCCCAATCGATGGATTCTATTCAATGGAGTGTTGTATAAATAATAAGTGTTGTAATATGACTGAGCGCGGGTTGTTCCGGACTTTGTAGGAAAAATGTAGTATATAAATATATGTACAATATTAGTTTTTAATTGTAGTTTATATGTATATATGTATGTATGTGTATATATACGTATATACATATTTTTATATTTTTTGCATATTATAAAATTGTTACAATTAAGATCACAGCCAAAAATCCCCTTAAGGGATTAGGCAAAATAACATGATAATTGTAATTATATTCTTTATCAATAAAATAAATAAAAAATAAAAAAATAAAGAGAAAACGTTGTAAAGAGTTTGGTTTTGGCCACAACCCCTATTTTTATATATTGTCATCGAACGCAAATAATGTGTTTTAAATATTTAGTAATTTTGGATGATAATAATAATAATAATAATAATAAACACTTCCTTGCACCCTGCGCAAGTGGCGAGTTTATTGCCGTATGGCAATTTCTTCCAACTAACCAGTGTTTCCAGCCCAGAGAAGCAATATTAGCGTGAGAAATTAATTAAAATAAATTTCTCCTCTGCTGGGAATCGAACCCAGGACGCCCGTACAGAAACCGAACGGCTTACCAATTGTGCCACGGCGGTGGGAAATGGTTTAAAAATTGATTAAACAAAAGTACTGAAAAGATTCTAGTGTTGGTCACATCCCATTCGCTTTTATATTTTTCGTCAAGTGTGCATATAGTTTATTATATTTTTGCACAGTAAAACTGATAAAACTTAAAATTGACACAAAAGTCTACATTACAGAAGAAGAAGACTTAAACTATGTTAAGAAGAAGACTTAAATAGTGTTTAAGACTTAAATAAATTTGAATATAAACGTTGTGAAGAGTCCAGTAATGGCCACAACCCCGATTTTTTTATATATTGTCATAAAAATTAAATGCGTATTTATTGAAAATTAAGCAATATATGATGATATATTAAATGGTGTAAATTTGATTGAACAAAAGTATTGAGAAGATTCTAGTGTTGGTCACATCCCATTCGTTTTTATGTAATTTCATCAAGTGTGCATGTTGTTTATATTTCTGTACAATAGACTATTAGACTTTAAACTAACCCAAAAGACTAAATAAAAAAAGAAGAAGAAGAATAGAACTATAACAAATAGTTTGTAATAAAAACTGACCCAATGGTCTACATAAAAGATGAAATAGAAAAATTACACAATAAGAAATGTATTATATAAAAAACTGACCAAAAGTTCTTCACAAAAGAAGAAGATGAATTATTGGACTATAGGAAATATTTTATATAAAACTCACCCAAGGTCTACATAAAATAAGAAAAAGAAGAATTAGACTAATGGAAATAGTTTGCATAAAAACTGACCCAAAGGTCTACATATTAGAAGAAATAGATTGTATAAAAACTGACGCAAAGGTCAACATAAAAGAAGAAGAATTAGACGAAAGGAAAAGTTTGTATGAAAACTCTCCCTTGGTCTTCATAAAAGAGGAAAAATTAGACTATAGGAAGTTAGTTTATATAAAATTCAACAAAGGTCTATATAAAATTAGAAAAAGAAGAATTACGTTAAAAGAAATAGTTGGTATCAAAACTGGCCCAGAGGTCTACATAAAATAATAAGAAGAAGAATTAGATTATAGGAATAAGTTTGTATAAAAACTCACCCAAAGGGCTACATAAAAGAAGAGGAAGAAGATGAATTAGACTATAGGAAATAGTTTGTATAAAAACTCACCCAAGGTCTACATAAATTAAGAAAAAGAAAAATTAGACTATAGGAAATAGTTTATTTATGAACTGTCCCAAATGACTTCACAAAAGAAGAGGAAGAAGAATTAAACTCCAAGAAATAGTTTGTATAAAAAATCACCCAAAGGTCTACTTAAAGAAAATAAGAATTTCACTATAGGAAATAGTTTGTAGATTGAATGACATGTGTATTGTAGTTAACCTTAGATAGTTTAATAATTTTCCTATACGAAATTAGTATATTGTTGGTTTTTAAGTAGTAAGTATTAGGTATGTAGGTACCTACCTACAATGATGTTCTAAATTAATTCGAATTCGATTTATAACTAATTTTATTTGAATATCAGAATTTGTCCGTTACCATAGTAACCATAGAACATGTAAAAAATATCAAATGGTTTGTAGACATTTTTTGAATAATATATACATAGGTACCTACATTGGTTTGTTCGATGCCATAAAAATGAAAATTGTCCGAAATATCAAATATTATATACAAATTATGCAATTTTATTATGCCTATATCTTTACTAATAATTAACAGACTTTTACAATATACGTCTTAAAACTTGCTGTAATGTCTTGTGTTTCATTTTATTATTTCATAATTATATTTATTTCAAAGGTTTATTATTTTCAAGAACATATTCATTCGGTAGGAAAATGAAATATTGTATGAAAAGATATTAAAATGGCGGCATTTATGTACAAAACGCTTACTTTAAAAATAAGTTAAACATTATAATTATACATAATATTCACCATGTTTTTCACTTAAACGCTAAGTTATACTTGAAAGTAAATTTTTTTCGTGTAAATACGTACTTCTAACTTTTGAACTAACATATATTTGCGTGCAAAATGTACACTTTTTTGACAGATACGACTTGGAAAATTTTGTATGAAAAAAATAATTATTGAATTATTTTTAAAATTCAGCATTTTTATCGCATTATTTTTAGCGTGACACTGCATCAGGTATACAGGTACACATTCGCACATAAATTAGATTTTTAGATGCTCTTGGTTTTTCAGAAGGCGTGAGACAAACACACACACACACACACCCTCATACACACACACACACACACACACATACACACACACACACACAGACACTAACATTTTGATTGCTTTATTACTTTAGATTTTAAATAAACCTCATATGAAAATATCGCTAAATGTTTTTCATTCATACCATCACGGCATATCCCAGTGTTGGGTACCCAGCGACAAATGTGTGTGGGTGTGCATTAACTTATAAAGAGCCTCATTACTGTAGATAGGCACTATGTGAGATACTGTTGTATTTTGTATTACCCGGCTCTTATGGGACACGGGACGGCTCTAACTACTACTCGGCTCTTATGTACGTCTAAAAGTAATGATAATTAATGCTAACTAATGCGCGTTTATAAATAATTAAATTACAAAGAATAAATAACTTATTCCATAAGAAAAAAAAAACAATAGAAGGTATTAAAAATATCTCTTTCATTATTTTGACTTAAACAGATACGTCATTATTTATGCTTCACGCAGAGACAAAACATGTTCATAAAGGTTGAAAATGCTTACTGAGTGAAACCGGTATTGATAATCGAATATATGGGACACCGCGATACAAAAAATATATTGCATAAATTTACAAAAATCATTAAATAAATAAATAAATTACTTTTTGCAACATTTATTTCTCAATATGAGTACCTACAACATATTATTATTGTCATTCATTTCCAGACATCAACTGCATGATTTATTCAGAAACTGCATGATAGTTCAGTGATAAATATTCAGGAACGGACCAGTGTAGGTAGGTAGGTAGGTACCTACTGAGCAATACTTCACCATAAATACTAGGTATTTACCATTCACACGTCACCATACAAATGTAATTAGAGAGTAAAAAAACAAACTGTTGTTTTTACGAAGGTACGGAGATAATATATTATGTGAGATACGGATATAGGTGTCACTTTGTAACCACTAATTTATTGGTACAACCTTAAGTATGCATTCTTTTAGGGGGTTTAAAACCCTCTGGGAACTCTCTTTAAAAACCTGGGAGAGGTGTTATGTGAAATCTTTATCAGAGATGAATTTAAGTTAAATAACAGTAAGTACCTAAGTGTATTTTCCTAGTATACTATGTTTATACCTAAATATATAAATAGATGATAATATAATAAGATTAAAATAGATAGCGGATGTAATTAAATTGATTTGAATCAATATTATGTTGTAAAAAGTTTTGCGAAATATAAATGAGTTTACTTTAAATATTTCACACACGTTGAATCTTTAACTAAAATAATACATATACAGGATGTCCCTAAAACATCGCTATAACGAAAATTGCTGATAACTTGTAACACCAACAGCACATATTTAATTATTATTATATAATTGCTTCTCGGGAAACTAATAGGTACTATGTCAAATATTAATTTAATACGCACCCAATGACAAGTTGCCACATTCTGGAGACTTACGATATTGATAGTCTCACAGATATAAACTGAAAACACAATTAAAAACTGTGTCTACACCGGGAATCGAGCCCGGGACCTTTGGCTCAGCAGTCAAATATCTAACCAACTGTGACACGAAGGCCAACATGGACACATCTCTCTCTCTCTCTTCTTTAGCTTGTATCCCACATGGTGGTGGGGTCCGCTCTCCTCACTGCGCTCCTCCACTTCGCCCTATCCTGAGCATCGTCCTCAGAGACATCACATTCCTGCATGTCCTCAGCCACCAGGCCTTTCCATCGTTTTTTGGGAGGCCCTCTGGATCTTTAGCCAGACACTCGATGGTTCAGTGCAGTGTTTCCTATATATTCTGGCGGTTTTCTAAGGATATGCCCGAACCACCTCAGCCTATTCTCCATCAGCTTATCGGATACATCGCGTACACCCAGGCTACCTCTTTATGGAAGCTATCATAAGAATTTTTCGAGATTTTAGCATTTTTATAAAACTAGTTATTTTTAATACCTCGAGTGAGTGTTTCGAGTGCCACGACTGCAAATTAATGTTTTTTGTAAATCTATTATTTGAATGACCATTATACCATGGAACTATAATATAATAATATATGGTATCGGGTGATTTTTTCGATACCGCATTGCTGGAGCCGTATAAAAATAACAAAAACCATTTTTTAGATTTTTCAATGTTTTACCCGAAGGTAGTTGTGATCAAGAGTTTAATAAAAATCTCTTATTATATTTATTTATGGTTGATATTATTGTAATTGAAAACTTATGGGGTATTCTATTAGCCTTTGTGTTTTCCGTTGGTTTAAGTGACACTCTGTAGGTATATGTAGGTATGTAGATAAATATAGTTATAATGTAGGTAGGTATATAATATGTGTGTGTGTACCTAATAATAAACAGACAGTTATATAAAACAGATGAGATTATATACAATGATGTTTACATTCCGTTCTATATTTGCACTATCAAAAGATAATCCAGTCACTCTTTCATTCATACCTATATTTATTTATAACCTTCCTATTGATTGACTGTGACGCACTTATATGTACATGCTTAATACAGATATATTAATACTTTTCAACCTTTACCATCGCTCACCTAGTTTTATATTCTCTTCTTCTTCTTGTGCTACTTCTAATAAGTTTTCCTAGTTGGTATTCACACCAATTTTTCAATATTCGACGCACGGATCGTCTACCAACGGACGCCTTAATCATTTATACGCATGGCATAAAGTACCTACAAGTTAATCCAGGTTAATAATATAACAAACCTACCTTTTCTAACAAATAATCGTTTGGACAGGTTTGTATGTAGCCATGCGACTCATTTGAGTGGGTCGCATTATATATTGAAAATGATGAGATCGCGATACCACTTCCACGCCGGTGATGATCTAGAACTCATTGGTCCTTTTCACCCCCCGGACGCGGCCGCAACGTCGGACAACACAAATATCCACTATCCATCGGGTTCAACCACTGCCCCCGAGAATCCAACCTCAAACGGCGGGGCAACCGCTCAAGATCGGCAGCCGGGGCAAGCCCCTAGCACAACCGATCGAACGGAAGGGCTTGCCCCCGCACCCCTCGGTCCTCGTGTTGAAAATATATTGAAAAAAAAGCTACACATAATTCTAGCCAACCTATTCTAACAATATTTTTAACTAAACTACTATCACATCAAACTCATCCCAATATTGCACCAACCTAATTTTATTTATTTATTTAATAAAATAACAATTATACATTAATAATAAAAAGAATTACAAACAGTATCTTAAAATTAAATTATTTAAGATCTATTCATCCCTCAGTTGAGATCAAATCTCGTGTTCGAGGGAGGAGCACAGTCATTTGTGCGGTTCATTTATTTCAATAATATAGGTATAATATTACTAAGAATAACACGCATAGATTTACATTAATATTACGTGAACTGATGAACAGTTTACGGATGAATTCTCACCAATGGAGCACTCTAGTACACGCAAGCGCATACTGAGAACTGAGTGCCCCACTAGTATCATGTAAATGCCTAATGCCTGAGATTATTAGGCCACGATATACTTTTACGTCTCCTAAGCAAAAATCTTATCTTAAAAATTTTATCTGACTCCTAAGCGAAAATTCCCGGATTCGATACTCGGTGGGGATAAAATTTTTAATTGTTTTTAGTCTGGATCTCTGAGACGATAAAAATCCCAAGTCTCGATCCAGAATGTGGCAACTTGTAACTGGGTGCATGTTAGATTAATATTTGACATAGCAGTTAGGTATATGTTAGTTGCCCATTGCCCAATAATCAGTAGAACTACGTCTAATAAACCAACATTAAAAGGAAAACACAAAATCTATGTAGTTTCGAAAATATTTCATACGTTAATTGTTAAATTATTTTTACATTAAAATGTATGAACAGTTTTTCAGTATAAGCTGCAATAATATATTTTTATAGCACCTTATTATCTGATAGTAAGTATTTGTTACATACATAATTATGTAGCAAATACTTATTATCAGATTTCTGTCAAATTGTTTGTAGACAAGAATACACAAAAGTTTAGCATAAGAAGTATATATATATATGCCTAGGTATACATACATACAATACAATACACGCAATCCTTCCTTTAATAAACTTGTAAGGCATTATATACTTTATATTTAGTCAATTTGCATACTAAATGTTACATTCCTTATTATTGGCTTTTTGAATCTATAAAGGATTGATTTTTTTGTTGTAACATACCTACCTACCTAAATATCGTAAATATCTATTTTTAATTGGTATAACTTAATCATATGAAACTGTCATTAATATTTTGTACGAGTTATTATTAAACAAGTTGTTATGTCAAATATAAATTTATTACAGGTTATGAAGTAACTAAGGACCTACCTATTTATTATAATATATTTAAACATACATAATATATACCGCAAATATAGGTGTATCTGGTCATTATTATTAAAAATATAACATACAAAGAATATTTTTGTATTAATTTCCCGTCTGCCGCCATGTTGTCTCAATATTGTAACGCCAAATCACTACTTTGATACCAACATTAATTTTGGCTGTGGCAGGACCATATTTATGCATGGAATAAGTTCCCACATAGGAACCTTCAGACAAACTGAAAATATATCTACCTTCAGAAAAAATCTCAAAACACACCTTTTCGCAAATATTACCAGGGCCATAATGATACATCTTAATCTCTCTAATTTTCAGCGCCCTTGAGATGAAATATTATAAAAAACGGCGCTATATAAATCATCCAAATTATTATTAAATCAATAATGAATGTGGGAACAAATATACGTTTAATGTTATAATACAATTTTGGTATTTATTAAAAAAAAAATCAAACATTTTGGTCCGTATTTTTGAACTAGACAGGTAGGTACTAAAATAGACGACGTAGGTATACCTAGTGGTAAGTAATTTGGCTTTCGTGTGAGCTTCCCAGGTTCGATTTGCAGCACAGAAGACATTTATTTAAAATTATTCCTCAAGCAACTCTTGCGTCTTTGGACTGGAATTACTGGTTGTTTGGAAGAAATTGCCATTTGGTAATAAAATCGCCACTTGTGCAGGCTGCAATGAAGTGTTTATTATTTGTTTAAAAGTTTGTCATTATCATAAGTCTCATAATCATTTTTATGAACATTTTAACTGTACTTTTTATGTTAGCAATACTGATCATCTAAAAAAATAAAAGAAAAAAATGTATATTTTCAGGTCTGTTAACATTGGATTGTTTATTAGTTGGATATTTTCTCATCAATCACATGGATGTTACTCTACTTATGTATTTTATTTCAAATTTTCCAAAAACCCTGTGCAAGTGCACTGAAAAAATTGGATAACATAACTGTTTGGCTACTATCACTGTACGGTTTGGTTGCGAGGACAAAACATTTGATTGGAATAACCGAATGTTTGTTAGTTATAATATAAAATTTTGAAAACATTAACAAAAATATATATTTTCAGTGTGACAAGTTTATAGCCAAACGGGAATTTCTTTCAACCAACCATAGATTACAGCCCAGAGAAGCATGATATGCGTTAGAAATATTGGGGTCTATTTTCAATACCAAAGTTTGTTGACCGTTACATTATGTAAAAAAAATATTTCGCATGAAATTATTTTATTGTTAACATTATTAAGTTGTCAATAAAATGTTAGTGAATATCCACAAATTTCACGTAATAAATGATATTTAAGATGTTTATAATGTGCTAAACTGCTTTAATATAATTTATCTACACACTAAAAAAGTAATGATAAATCGTATGTATTTTATGAAGATATTAAATTTGTAAATATACAAGTAGGTACATTTTATAGGTAGAGGTACATACTGTACATTTTCAAACGTTTATGAATATAAATGAGCGGTTGGTTTAACAGGTGCCATGCGGAGGAATGATCATGATTATTTAAATTTATCAACAGTTGTCACAAACCTTTAATTTGATTACTAAATTATAAAATTTAATGGCTAAAAAATCGAATAAAAATCTTGAGTAAAATATTTATTTATTTATTTTTTATTTGTTTAGAAACTTAACAGCTATACATTTATAATACTTAATTGCAAATAATAATACAAAAGAAACAGAGAAATATAAAGTTTCACATATTTAAATTATTATATATTATTAATGTTGGGTAGTCTAGTATTGTAAGATGGTGAGTGTATGTGGGGGAAAGGGAAGGGTAATGGATATAGGAAAGCGTTGATAAGGAAGGGATGAAGGTTTAAGGAAAGTAGGTTTGATTTTTAACCAGTAATATTACCAATAACCGCCCGTAATTGGCGTTTCATCGATGTCTGTGTGGAGTTAAATATATCAGGTTTGGGGTCAAGACTATTATAATAATTTAAGCATCTGTTTACATAATTATTCTGTGCGTAATTTGTTCTGCAGTGTGGTGTATAGAAAAGGTGATTTTGGCGTGTTGTTTTCATGGGGCAGTTGAAAGAAATTTTTCGGAGTAGGTAAGAGCTGTCTACAAGGTTATTAAGTATTTTATAAAGCAGATAGACATCGGATATCTTTCTTCTTTTTTCAAGTGATATAAATTTATTTATGTATATAAACTTTCTAAAATATTTAGATCAAGTCATACACAAATAATATGTTTGTTTTTTTTGTCAATATTATTTTATTTAACTGCTTATATGTATTGTAAAAAAAACAGTTGATTTTGTTATAAAATACTTCTGACTTAATATAATTCTCAAATTGAAATAATTTCATAATAAAATAATTGTAAATTTCAACATCTCGTTTGAGCTTTGTATAACAATATTTTGACGATGTGCTCGACAAGAAACGCGTCATCAATCAAAATAATCAAATTTAGGAAACAAGTATTTTATTTAAATTAAGTATGTAGGTACCTACCTACCTACCTACCTACCTACGTATGCTATCAATAATTTTTAACCATCAATTGAAATGTGTTGTCTATGTAATGGAGTTCCTCAATATGTCGACATATTTAACAAATAATGAATTGGTAGGTTATGTTTTTAAACAATTTTGCTTGTCATTCTCTCGTTTTAAATATTCATTATAATTACCCGTATATTTAGTAACGCATTTAGTTGAACACCCCTGCTGCATTTCAGTTAGCAATGATATTAATTGATTAATACACATGTCATTTTTTACACCACTCAAATTATTGGTAGGATTTTTTTTTTATATGTAGGTGAGTCGATTCATTATCCAATATTTGTAGGCGCCATTTTACCAAATATTATACTCATATTAAAATGCTATCATTTAATATGTATTTGACTTCTTAATAACCTTAGCCATATTGTGTGTTATTACAAATAATTATTTGTAGGTTTCTGATACAGATTTTTATGACGAAGTGGCATGTATCAATGAACGTATTTTCTGAATTGTTCATTTAACGTAACCATGTAATAGACTTTTACATAGAGTTTGGCTAGACTTTTACAAAGAGCTGACATAGAATTTGGCTTCTATGTCAGCTCCTGGGTTTAATTCCCAGCGGAGAAAAATGATTTAAACCAGACATTTAAGTCTCATTGGTCCTTTTATTCTTACTTTCTAAATCATCATCATTTCTTGCTCCTCTATCCCAGTTCATCCGGGGTAGGGCCTCCTAGTCGACAGTCGAGCCATGTAATGTCGCCGGTGCACGGTGGTATGTCTTTTCCTTGTGACTTTGAGGGGATATCGAGTATTTTGGTGGAGTAGGTATTCTCCCTTCGCATGACATGGCTATACTGTTTACCCTCTTTAATTTTTCTTCTATTGGGGCTTCCTTGAAGAATCCCCTGAAGTAGGTACTGGTTGCGAATTTTATCAAGTTCTGTTACACCACCTGCCCAGCGTAACATCTTTATTTCAATCGTGTGCAGTTGTTATGCTGGATTTTTTTTTACTGTCCACCACTCTGATCCGTACAGCATTGCAGGTCTTACGACTTGGTTGTATATTTTACCCTTAGTTTGAATCGACATTCTTTTATCGCATAGTATGTTAGAAAGAGATCTCCACTTCAGCCACGCCACATTGACGCGGTGGTTGACATCGTCGTCCACCTGGGCATCTGAAGTCAGTATGAATCCAAGATATTTCAAGGGCGACATTTTGAGAATCTTTATGTGGTTATTCAGAAGTATATCCTGGCCAATGGCTTTCGTTCCTCCAAACTCGGTTCCTCTAAACTCGGTTTTTGTTCTGCTTACTCTCAATTCATGTCCTACTAACTCTTTTACCCATGTATCAAAGGTCTCTTAGAACTCTGATGCCTTTCTGCAGAGCAGCACAATATCTTCGACATACAATAACCACCTCTCTTTCTCACTTTCTTATAATAATAAACACTTCCTTGCACCCTGCGCATATGGCGAATTTATTGCCAAAGGCCAACTAACCAGTGTTTCCAGCCCAGAGAAGCAATATTCGATTGAGAAATGAATAATTAATTTCTTGATAACTTTTTTAATGAATTTTAAATAATGAATTTTACTTGGTGTAAACGCCGTTCGCCGAATTCAGAATCGGTGTTAATGTGGACTGCATACAGGAAAAATTAATGGAATACACACCTTTAGAGTTTTTTGTTAAAAATACCGGTACAAGATTGAAGTAAAAAGACTCACCAATATATCGCCTTGTAGCCCGTGAACATCAGCACATATAACACAGAAAATATATTATGATAATGATTTTGATGATGATTTGTATAATTGATCACAAAATGTTCACCTTCTTGTACGTAGATAACGCACTTTATTGACGACTGGAGATGGGAGAAGCAGGTAGTAGGAGGTTTGAGGCGAGGGACGGACGGGTCTTTTTTTTCGTAAAATTGCACAGAAAAATAATCAAAATTATTATTGTACCAACATAGAAAAAATACAATGCGCGAATTTGAACACATTGCAATAGTATTAACTTCTATTATTATCATCCATTCTGAATTTTGCCTTTTTAGGTAAGACGAGACTAGTGTTTGGGAATACACACATGTGTCGTACCTGCTTCCTTTTAAAGGGAATGTACGCCCGCAAACCTGTCTTTGGTTATCCCACATTGTGGAATATGTCGTGTTGGTATGAATGAATAATAATATTATTACCTTCCAGCAACACTCCTAATTATTAGTTTGCACAATGGTATTAAGATAAATGATAGCTTCTATTGAGGGCGCCATGTCGCCATATAATATATCCGAGATGACATGTCAGGAAACAAAGAAAAAAAAATATCAAAGCATTGTATTTAGTACAAACAGGAATCTAGTATAAACCATTATAGTAAGTATTTTGTATATAGATATCAATTATGGTATAGCATAAACAACAATAGATTGCCCAACATTAAAATATATACCATTACGCATTCAACTAAACACAGGTTCAGTAAAGTTATGTTAATTATTGTAATAATGTATTTATTATAGTGCAGGTGAAAATATGAGGTGCTATGGCATTCAGGTAAGTATTATTATATATAATTAATTTAAGTAACTAGCATGTCTGACTAGGTACATCATCGTAATATGACTTAGTAAGGAACAAAAATCAATCTTAAGGAAGAAAAAGATTTTGACAAAAGAGATATGTATACCAATTTCACGCCATGTCCCTAACGGGGTCGTAAGACACAGAGTCCCAAAGTCCCTTCCATCCTTCAAAACTGTCAGTAACTTAAGACCCTTCAGTGCCTCCTACCTTCCTTCAGTTCCTCTTACCTTCTTTCAGTTCCTCTTGTCTCTTCAAGTTCTTTTAGTTCCTTCCTTCTCCTCAATCCCTCCAGAGAAAAATTCAATTATCATCCATCGTATTCTTATGTCGATCATTTTCCATAGATTGCTTTATAAGAAATTAAATAAAAAAAATGTTTAGTACAGTATGATAGTTGGACCTCCTTCTCTCAGTATAGTCCACTTATAGTCCACTTATAGTCCACTTCATAGGTCAAATGATCTTATTGTCGATGAAAAGAAGATTATTTAAAAATATTTTAATCCAGTAACCGTATCCGGAAAAACGTACGACAGTTCACGTCAAGTTTATATCAATTGCCCTTAATTAAAAAAATCCTTGCAGTGATGTACCGGCTTAGAATAGTACTCTTTTCTATTATCATCGTTTTCGCTCACATAGTTCCCCAATGAATTTTACCACTTATTCTGAATGTAGGTAGTGCCTTTTTAGGTGAGACGAGAATGGTGTATGGGAAAACACGCATGTGTCGTGTTACCTTTTATAAGGTAATGCATATTCGCATACCTGTCACTGGTATAAATAGAAAAAATAAAATATAAGTTTAACAAAAAATAAATAAAATTAATAATCTTGTTAAGTATTCGGATGGGTGCATTGAATTATTCCCAATTGATGGGTGCAATGAATTATTCCCAATTGATGGGTACATTGAATTATTCCCAATTGATGGGTGCAATGAATTATTCCCAATTGATGGGTGCATTGAATTATTCCCAATTGATGGGTGCATTGAATTATTCCCAATGGATGGGTGCATTGAATTATTCCCAATTGATGGGTGCATTGAATTATTCCCAATTGATGGGTGCATTGAATTATTTCCAATTGAAGGCTTGTTTGGAGCGTTTGTTGCTTTTTACTTTGACCTATTAAATAATTTACAATTTATGCATTGATCTGCTATGTATAATGGTAATAATAATAATTGAGTACCTACTATTTATTTTTAGTACTTAATTGTTATAAATAACATTAGTACATCGTCTATCGCCGTAAAGAAAAACAGTTACAAGATCATTAATTGTTTATTTAATGAAATTAAAAACGTGTGAAGAGTAAGAAAATGCTACTTACTTTCCTTTTCGTATGGTTTTCAGATTTTCTGCATTTGAAGGTCCTCGTAAGCTTGAGGATCAAATGCTTATGGACCATGATAGTCTAGCCAAGACTGACTGTGAATACAGTCTTGCAACAGGTAATCCCTACACATAACTCTACACAGTCTCTGTATGTAGGTACATTAATGTAATGATGTGAAACAAGGGCATGGCAGTAAAAAAGAAAGTTAATTTATCAAATTTTGCGACATTTAATATCAGTATTTTATCGACAAAATAAAATCACATTATAATATTAACATAATTAATTATTTACAATAAAGTTTTATGGGACCCTCATACACGGGTATGTTATTTTAATGCAATACATATTTATACGATGTTTAGTAAATTCCAAGACATTTTTTATACTTTTTAAATAATATATTTCATTTAAAAGTACATCCAAATTAATCGCACATGTCATACAGAATGATAACAATCAAATATGGAATTATCAGCTTATTATCCAACTGTCGATTTGTTCAAGAGAATTTTATTTCTCTTAACAGATGGACAAAAAAGCAACTTCCAACATATCAAACCAATATCCGCGAGGTTTTGTATGGTCAGGTCTATATTTTTAGTGTTTTTTTTTTTCAAAAATACCAACTAATGAGGTTTCGCACCTTATGAGTTTTGTATATGGTTGAACTCAAAATTTGGAGTAAAACATTAAGTGTATGTGTGTCCATCCCTCTCTTATAACTTTTCATCCGCTTAATGCGCATATTCCAAATTTTCAGAAAGCATAGAAAATCCATCTCCAATGTACTTAATGTATTTGTTTAAATAATTCCTTATACCCTGTTGAAGCGGCGAATTTATAGCTTAACGACAATTTCTTTCAACTAACCAGTGTTTCCAGCCCAGTGAAGCAATATTATGCAACAGAAATAATCTCAAATAAATTTCTCCTCTTCAGGAAATCGAATGATGAATAGGATGGATGTAAAATACTGTATTATACATAGTTGTTTGAATAAATATTTATGTTTGTTTTTGCTATACATATGTACTATCATCGCTATCGGGCGTCCTATATGGGCGAATACAACAGGCAAATGATATATTATGTATGTTTCCTTCTGTAAGTATATTTTTGTAATTTAAACCAATTAGGTACCTACCTAGGTAGTGTGTTTGTCCCAAATATCTGAACATGCGTTGAATGTAGGTAAATGTTCAATATTCATAAAAACACAAATAAATCATTAAACAACCTTAACAAGGTTACTATGACAACATATGTAGTGTTTTGTGTATAGTGTATAGTCCGCTCCACTTAATAATTATTTATTTTATGTTTGCATTGGTGACATTTCTTAGTTTTGTCAGATGTAAGAAACTTAACTTTTCCAGATGTGACAACATAATCCAATTCATGCCAAGTTAGATAAATTAATAACGTTGTATTTGACACAAAGTAAGAATAATTAATGTTGTTTTTGGCATACACCCCAAAAAATCGAAAGAGTCCTGGAAAAATACGAGCATCTAAAATTTTTATTTATGTGCGTGCATGTACCAGTATACCCGATGCAGTGTCACGCTAAAAAAAATGTGATAAAAATATAAAATTGTTAAATATATTATCAAGTCATATAGATCTGTAAAAAAGGGTATTTTTTTGTACGCAAATAACTGTTTTCACAAAAGTACTTATTTATACAAATATATTTTGTAAAAGTCTGATTATTATTAATAAAATTACAGGCATAAAAAAGTGCATAATTTTTGGTTTTTGGACATTGGTTGGTTTTCGTTTTTATAGCTTCAAATAATCCAAAGTAGGTACCTACCTATTTGAAAAATATATCGTGTACCAAACCAACTGCTTTAATTTAAGTTTCCATACGAGGACCCGGAAAGGTATTTATATATATTTATCTTACAAAACAAATAAATAAAAAATGATGTACATGGAATTCATTCTAAATTTTTGATTACACACTTGATGACAATATATGAAAATGGAAGGGGTAATGGCCAACTCTAAACTCTTTATCATACTTTAGTTCAATCAAATTATAAACCATTTCCCATCATCTAATACTGCTAAATTTTCAATACACATTTGCTTTCGATGACAATAAATAATAGTTTGTGGTCAATACTAGACTCCATGAATTGTAAACCATTTCCCACTACCCAATGTTGCTAATATTTTCTATAAATACTTTCGTTTGATTTCAATATATATTATAGATTGGGGGTTGTGGCTAACATTAAGCACATTAATTTATATTCTATCAAATTTAATACCATTCTAATGGACTTTATAATCTATATGCACACTAGATGGAAAAATATGAAAAAAAAAACGAATGGCATGTGGCCAACACTAGACTCTTTTCAATGCTTTTGTTGAATCAAATTATAAACCATTTACCATCATACAATATTGCTAAAATTTCTATACAGACTTGTTTTTGATGACGATACATAATAAATGGAGATTTGTGCCATACACTAAAATAAAAACAAACACACAAACAAAACACTAAACCCTATACAACGTGGATAATCAGTCATATTGAAAACCATTTCCCGTAGTCCAATCATGCAAAAAATGTATATACTTTATGCACACTTGATAGCAATATATAAAAAGGAATGGGTTGTGGCCAATACTCAACTCTTTACAACACTTAAATTTAAGCAAATTTTAAACAACTTTTCAGAGTCTTTTTTGTTTACACTATAGGTATACAAAGGAGTTGACATAATTTTATTTTATTGTATTGGTCAACTTTAAATTATTTAAAATGCTATAATCAATCAAATTTTAAATCAATCACTCAAATTTTGTGCAACAATAAAAACGATTGGTATTCTTTCTCATAATGTATTTACATTATTTTCCAACGGCACGGCGGGACATTGAAGCTAGTCAGTAATAAGGAGTTACTGATTATGAACGATTGCTATTCTTTCTCATAATGTATTTACATTATTTTCCAACGGCACGGCGGGACATTGAAGCTAGTCAGTAATAAGGAGTTACTGATTATGAACGATTGCTATTCTTTCTCATAATGTATTTACATTATTTTCCAACGGCACGGCGGGACATTGAAGCTAGTCAGTAATAAGGAGTTACTGATTATGAACGATTGCTATTCTTTCTCATAATGTATTTACATTATTTTCCAACGGCACGGCGGGACATTGAAGCTAGTCAGTAATAAGGAGTTACTGATTATGAACGATTGCTATTCTTTCTCATAATGTATTTACATTATTTTCCAACGGCACGGCGGGACATTGAAGCTAGTCAGTAATAAGGAGTTACTGATTATGAACGATTGCTATTCTTTCTCATAATGTATTTACATTATTTTCCAACGGCACGGCGGGACATTGAAGCTAGTCAGTAATAAGGAGTTACTGATTATGAACGATTGCTATTCTTTCTCATAATGTATTTACATTATTTTCCAACGGCACGGCGGGACATTGAAGCTAGTCAGTAATAAGGAGTTACTGATTATGAACGATTGCTATTCTTTCTCATAATGTATTTACATTATTTTCCAACGGCACGGCGGGACATTGAAGCTAGTCAGTAATAAGGAGTTACTGATTATGAACGCAAGCTCGAAAACGTAATAACTTATTTCCGCAAGTTGTAAAGTAAAATTACAAAAGAATTAAAAAATAAAAATTTCGAAGTTTGTGTTTTGTTTATAATTTTTAAAAAATGCACTTTTACGAAGAATTTAATTTATAGAGAAGCTAAATAGGTACCTATTTTAAATGTTAGCAAATTCGTCAACCTATGGAGACTTTCCAACACAAAAACACGAAATGAATTGTTAAGTGGAACGGACTGTATTTCTCTATATTATACCTATATATCCCTACATATTTAGGTACATTGCAGATACTTTTTGTATGCATTACATACATAGGTAGGTCATGGATGGAGAGGAGAAAATAGAATGAATAATTCAATATGTTTCTCTGTCTGTCTGTCTGTCTGTCTGTCTGTCTGTCTGTCTGTCTGTCTGTCTGTCTGTCTGTCTGTCTGTCTCTCATAATGTATCACAATTACAACTGAATAATTCACCAATACCTACCTATTGAGTGGAAATCAAGACACAACTAGCAAAAACAGTTCAGAAATATAAGCAATTATTTTAAAAGAATAAATAAGATCTTGTATAAAGCACCTATATATGTAATATAGGTACATCTTTTAACATTCCTTTTGACAAAAAGAATGGGACGTGACGTGACGTGACGTGACGTGACGTGACGTGACGTGACGTGACGTGACGTGACGTGGTGTCACATGTGGAGAGAATAGATCAGGTCCAATAATAAATTTATCAAACATAAATATTTTATGGAATACCTACTGTCCAATTTTGACCTCTGGGTTGGAAGTATAAATCACTAGTAGTTAAGTAGATAGTGGATGCCCGCTCTGCAGTCAATTCAGTCGCAGAAAAAATAAAACCTTATTCTGTTGAAAACAATGTAGGTATAGATAGGTACGGCATCAATCTATACCTAACCTAACCCTATTGGTAAATTTATGATCACGTAGTTAACATTACCTCAGTAGGTTTATAACTATAACCGGTCGGTGATAAATAATAGAGATTACATCCAAATCACGTGTCAACACAGTTCCTATTTGAAGTCAAAGACAAAAGACAAATCATCATTGTCTATGGATGTCCAAATAGAGATGTTTTGTCGTAAGTAATAATCTACGTGGTAGACACGTGCCATACAAATAAATACCTTCATACTTACACTTACATATTCATTACAATATGAATGGAATCTACATACATACATATGTAGGTACATGTACCTACATATTTACCCATTTGCTAGCTACAAAGTATAGAAGATCGGTACCTATATGTACCAGAGTACAGAATATAAAAAATATATATAATTAATTAATTTATTTATTTATCTGTTTATTTATTTATGTATTTATTTATTTATTTATTTTTATTTATTTATTTATTTATTTATTGTCGGCCTTCGTGGCTCAGTTGGTTAGATATCTGACTGCTGAGCCAAAGGTCCCGGGTTCGATTCCCGGTGGAGACACAGTTTTTAATTGTGTTTTCAGTCTGGATCTGTGAGACGATTAATATCGTAAGTCTCCAGAATGTGGCAACTTGTTATTGGGTGCGTGTTAAATAATATTTGACATAGTACCTGTTAGTTGCCCGAGAAACAATATTAAATAAATAAATAAATAAATTTATTAATTAATTTATTTATTAATTTATTTAATTATTCATTTATATATTTATTTATTTATTTATTTATTTATTTATTTATTTATTTATTTATTTATTTATTTATTTATTTATTTATTTATTTATTTATTTATTTATTTATTTATTTATTTATTTATTTATTTATTTATTTATTTATTTATTTATTTATTTATTTACTTATTTATTTATTTCTTTTATTTAAGTATTTATTGTTAATTCATTTATTTAAGGGACAGATACAGTCTTCTAAGATAAACAGAGAAAATACACTATGAAATGAAAAAAGGCAGACCAAATATTTTTGGCCACAATTGATGTACCTACATTAAATAATCAAAGAAGTATGTACCTACAATACAACAAAAAATAAATTTAGCCATATAAAGATATATCTGGTGTTCCTCAGGTTTTCTTTTTGGACTAAATAATTTAAATATTATTTATAAGGTTTATTTTACTTATCTTATCAAAATTTTAACAAGGGAAAAATTTTATTGCCTTTGATTTGGAAGGGATTTTCAAAAAAGACACCTGTTTTGCGATTGATCAAAATGACCACCTTTAATTGTGAATTTAATGTGCTGTGCAAGTTTAATGGTTTATTCTTATTTTCTCTCCGACAACTTGAAGACCTAAACCTTAGATAAATGATATTTATCATGAACAATTTCTACGAAAAGCAATATTAATTGAAATGAGAGCCACACTCAGAAGTGTATGTAGTAAAGGAAGTATGTCTGTCAACCCAACACTAACAAAACTTCCTCCATTAGAGTAGCAGACTGGAATATATGTGTTGAATTTCCCTCGATTCTATGCCGCATTCTTTAATACGTTGCAATCTGAAAAGTGTATGTAGTAAAGGAAGTATGTCTGTCAACCCAACACTAACAAAACTTCCTCCATTAGAGTAGCAGACTGGAATATATGTGTTGAATTTCCCTCGATTCTATACCGCATTCTTTAATACGTTGCAATCTGAAAAGTGTATGTAGTAAAGGAAGTATGTCTGTCAACCCAACACTAACAAAACTTCCTCCATTAGAGTAGCAGACTGGAATATATGTGTTGAATTTCCCTCGATTCTATACCGCATTCTTTAATACGTTGCAATCTGAAAAGTGTATGTAGTAAAGGAAGTATGTCTGTCAACCAAACACTAACAAAACTTCCTCCATTAGAGTAGCAGACTGGAATATATGTGTTGAATTTCCCTCGATTCTATACCGCATTCTTTAATACGTTGCAATCTGAAAAGTGTATGTAGTAAAGGAAGTATGTCTGTCAACCCAACACTAACAAAACTTCCTCCATTAGAGTAGCAGACTGGAATATATGTGTTGAATTTCCCTCGATTCTATACCGCATTCTTTAATACGTTGCAATCTGAAAAGTGTATGTAGTAAAGGAAGTATGTCTGTCAACCCAACACTAACAAAACTTCATCCATTAGAGTAGCAGACTGGAATATATGTGTTGAATTTCCCTCGATTCTTTACCGCATTCTTTAATACGTTGCAATCTGAAAAAGAAATAAAGTAAAAGTCATTGCTGTTTTGTAAAAACATTAAAATCAATTTTCGAGAACATATGTAATTATGCTATTAATTTACTTTAAAAGTGAGCCAATTATAGACCAACATTAGTAAACTGTGTGTGTGTGTGTGTGTGTGTGTGTGTGTGTGTGTGTGTGTGTGTGTGTGTGTGTGTGTGTGTGTGTGTGTGTGTGTGTGTTTTTTATTTTAAAGGAAATGAATATGACCTTGTAAAAAGTACATATACATTACCTAAACAAAGCATAAATGCTTGTGCTATAGGTGAACGAAATCGGTCGTAGCAGGATTTGAACTCTCGACCACTGGATTACCAACCCAGCGCGCTAACCACTCTGCCACCACCCATCTTGTATTTTTAAGTATATGATAAAACAGATAACTTTTCATCACGAGAGTTATATACTACATAAAATGTAATGTTCATCGTTGTACATTTAATAATATCAGAGTATTTTGCACAACACGTGTATGTTACCTTTTTTGTTTGACAATATATCTTAAAATAATATATATCCGGGAAAAATACCACTTTTTCACATTTATTCCTGCCCCTAAATCAATGTAAGTAAGAGAAAGTTGTCACGTGACTGGCAATTGTCACTTGAGTTATCTTTTCTTGTTTCTTTTCTTCAGCTAAATGACACGTTGTCTAGGGGGGCTGGTCTATCTACTATTTATGTAAAAGTAATTTACCCAATTTTGAATATTTCTTTAATCGAAGAATTCTTGTGAACATGATGCCATGGTTCAATCCAATCCAACATTGGCATTTCTGTGAGATCACATTTCTCGTGCTCCAGATATGTCCTCTTCACCAAATCGTACCCAGAACCGACCATCACGAAAAAACCAAACATTCCCTGAAATAAATAGTATTGTGTGAATAATAATACCTAATCATTTTCTCGTTTTCTATAGTGTGCCATCTTATTTTATACTATTGAAAGAAATGCTGTGAAGCACCGGCTTTGAATAGTGCTCCCACCTTTTTTTATTATCTTCGTTTTTGGGTGTCCGGTAAGAGCCGGGTTATCGAAAATACAACAGGCAACAATAGCATATTATCACATAATGTATTCAGTCATAAGGTTCACCACACATTCTAAATGTACTGCAATTTTTGGTGAGACGAGACTAGTGTGTGGGTATACACGCATGAGTCGTGTATCTTTTTAAAAGATAATTCACACCCGCACACCTATCGCTCTAGCTACCCCACGTTGTGGAGTAACATGCCTCAATGGTATGTATGTAAAATAAATTTCTGGAAAAAACCATGTACAAAATAGATACCTAAGTACAAATAATAAAATAATGTAGATTCTTACTTTTCGTATTTTTTCAACTCCTTCCTCAATAGAGACAAAACTATTTTTGTATATTTTAGTTTCCCATATTGATCGTTTCAACGGATCCATTTGATTCTAAAAATATTATTTAGCTTTATTCATTTTGGTATCTTATCTAGATTCATTTTTTTTTAAACACTTCGATTAGAATTAATTAGATTGTATGGCATTTCACCCTATTTAGAGTGCTACATGCCTTAAATTAAAATTTATTTGATTGCAATCTTTTGTGTATGGCTCATGATTCTTCATGTTTTGCAAAATCTTAAATATTCCTACTTACTCACCACGGGTGGATCTGAGTCTGTTGGTGACCAACTAAATATTCCTACTTACTCACCACGGGTGGATCTGAGTCTGTTGGTGACCAACTAAATATTCCTACTTACTCACCACGGGTGGATCTGAGTCTGTTGGTGACCAACTAAATATTCCTACTTACTCACCACGGGTGGATCTGAGTCTGTTGGTGACCAACTAAATATTCCTACTTACTCACCACGGGTGGATCTGAGTCTGTTGGTGACCAACTAAATATTCCTACTTACTCACCACGGGTGGATCTGAGTCTGTTGGTGACCAACTAAATATTCCTACTTACTCACCACGGGTGGATCTGAGTCTGTTGGTGACCAACTAAATATTCCTACTTACTCACCACGGGTGGATCTGAGTCTGTTGGTGACCAACTAAATATTCCTACTTACTCACCACGGGTGGATCTGAGTCTGTTGGTGACCAACTAAATATTCCTACTTACTCACCACGGGTGGATCTGAGTCTGTTGGTGACCAACTAAATATTCCTACTTACTCACCACGGGTGGATCTGAGTCTGTTGGTGACCAACTAAATATTCCTACTTACTCACCACGGGTGGATCTGAGTCTGTTGGTGACCAACTAAATATTCCTACTTACTCACCACGGGTGGATTTGAGTCTGTTGGTGACCAACTAAATATTCCTACTTACTCACCACGGGTGGATCTGAGTCTGTTGGTGACCAACTAAATATTCCTACTTACTCACCACGGGTGGATCTGAGTCTGTTGGTGACCAACTAAATATTCCTACTTACTCACCACGGGTGGATCTGAGTCTGTTGGTGACCAACTAAATATTCCTACTTACTCACCACGGGTGGATCTGAGTCTGTTGGTGACCAACTAAATATTCCTACTTACTCACCACGGGTGGATCTGAGTCTGTTGGTGACCAACTAAATATTCCTACTTACTCACCACGGGTGGATCTGAGTCTGTTGATGACCAACTAAAACCCTTTGTAGCTAGTACGCGCATAAAAAAAAGAAATTTTAATCTATTTTGATTATGTTTCCCACATATAGGCTTCGCCTTAGTGGCATCCTTATATATTTAATATTTTGTCACATTAATATTCCTATTGTTATATAACTATTTTTGTAAGGATAAATGCATTAATTAATCATTACATACTATTTGGTTAAAATAGTGCGTAGGTTGACTTACATAAATATTAACATTAGCGGTTGGATAGTAAAAAGTGACGTTTTGTGTGTGGTTTAGAAAGGGATATTTATAAAAAGGATGTTATTATAAGTATGTAAACAAATTTATCGCTTCTTGTGTTACTATTTATATTAAAAAAAAATTATTATTACCTTCATGAATTTTTTATAGAAAGGTGTGTTTATACAAGCAAGTTCAATCCTAGAATTATGCAAGTCTTGTAGTGTCTTAATGCTATTAGTTGTTGACTGAAGTAAGACCACAACGATATTGGCTGTGTACGAAGTATAGAGTAACATTATCCCAGTGAAAAGAAATAGTGTTACAAGACGACCTGATAACAGAAATTAATTAAATATACATAGGTAAGTATAGATATGTCTTTATACTATTCAATTAACCAAATTTCATATGCAAAACAGAAGAAATGCATGAAATGCATCATTTTAACATACCTACTTTTCTATAAATTCACTTGTCTGTCTACATATATTAGAATTTCGTAATCAATTTTTAACTTACTTAAACTTTTAGAATTTGTGTGTTTCTGATGACAATGCATGTTAAAATTTTAGCTTGATTCATATGATATTTTGTTAAAAATGAACAATTTAGTATTTAACTTAAATTGTGACTGCTATACACGTTGCATAATATTCAGGCGTTATATATATCGGTATTAGATCGATTTCAGTTTTCTTTAACTTCATTTGTTCTTCGTGATAAAAATTTTGAATTTGTTCAATATAATGTACGAACATATTTCTGATATCATGGAAATGTATTAACCGAATTTATTTTAAGTGTATTCGAATATTTATCGAGACGTCCAGAATTTAATTTATTTATTTTGCTTCTCAGGCAACTAACAAATATTAATTTATCACGCACCCAATAACAAGTTGCCACATTCTGGAGACTTTATATATTTATCGTCTCACAGATCCAGACTAAAAACACAATTAAATTTTGTAAAAAAAGTAACACATTATCGTGACCAAATGAATTATTAATCATTGATGAATCGTAGATAAATATTCTTGCTTAATAAAATTACAAATTACTTATAATTTCGTTTCTAAGGCAGTTTGGCGGTAAAATATAATTATTATTTACTTTATATGTAGAAAATTAATTAATAAAATCACGGATAAATTGGATTTTTAGAGTAGGTACCATTTTATCACCCTCCTTCGTTTTTGGACGTCGCTAATAAAATCAATAAAATGAAATGTATTAGGTAATGAAAATACATTAAAGTTAATAAAAAAATATAAGTATTTTACATACAATCATGTCGACTATTTAGCTCAGCGTTTATTTTACATACTATGGGTCGTATTACAAGAGTTATTAGAGAAAATGTAAGAAAAAAGGTAAGTTCCCGTACTGCGAGAATACTACTAACGGGACCTCAACTTTTCTTACATTATTCTTAAATAATTCCTGTAATACAACCCAATGTGAAGTTTTGTACTAATCTAGGTATATGTATAAATGTTTTGACAAGATTTGATTGACCTGTTATTGTTTTGCATTCACTCAATTCACTGGAATTGTTCTGTTGAACCACAGTCATCAAAGTTAGCCAAAAAACTTTCCCAAATTGATTTTTATCCGAGACGGTTGACTGAAAATGATTGCATAACTTTATTATTAATCATTCACCGAAAATAGCTGAAATCCGTTAGTTCTGGATTCATCATCATGAAAAAGATTTTGTATAAAAATACGTCAAAATGTTCATCAGTAATTGTTATTCATTCAAGATCTTTTCAAAGACCATATTTGTTATTCCAGTCGAATTTTAAGAGAACTCATCAGATGTAATTATTAATTTTTTTTATACTTCTCGGGCAACTAACAGGTACTATGTCAAATATTAATTTAACACGCACCCAATAACAAGTTCCCACATTATGGAGACTTACGATATTAATCGTCTCACAGATCTAGACTGAAAACACTATTAAAAACCTTGTCTCCACCGGGAATCGAACCCGGGGCCTTTGAATCAGCTGTCAGTTACCCAACCAACAGAACCACGAAGGCCGACTATTTCAATCGTCTTTTTATTCAATTAAAATTGATAATATTTTTTCAATTAATCCTTTTTCGATAGTATTTATTTAATTGTCATGCGTCTTCTTTTATTTTTTCTAAACATTTTTTTGTGGGTAGGCTAATTTTTGGATTACAATAATATAATAAATAACCAAATTTTCTAAGAAATATTGTATTAAATGTTGAATAAAGTTTTCTTACTTCATTTTCTGTAAACATGCTCTCTGACCTCATCACTAAATAAAGTAAAACTGTTCCTAGAGCAAGTAGGACACATAGACTGATCCAAACGAGCCTTTGGAAAGGGAGTAAAAAGATGTTGGAGGTTTGTGATAGTTGAGGTTTTCGAAAAACAAACCTTCCCTTTGTTGATGCAGACTTTGCAATGGGATATGCGAGATTTAGTCTGGAGTTTCTCAGGAAAAATGGAGTTCCTGAAAAATTATGTATTGAACAGTATTTATTAATGATAAACAGGGAATACCAGCGACATGTGATTGTGGAGAGCAGCAGACCACCGCACATCTGTGCAGCTGCCCCTGAAGTCCAGTAAACTGCACCATGCACGATCTTATGGTGGGCAATGATTGTGCTATTGACGTTGCTAGTCATTGGCGGAAGATTTACTGACACGATAGAAGAAGAAGAATGATAAATAAATGTTAGTTTTGTAGTTTTATATCTCTTATTTGAAATAACATATACATCTTCCTACGTTCCCTAAAATAAGCATAAATGCTTGTGCTATAGGTGAACGAAATCGGTCGAGGCAGGATTCGAACTCGCGACCACTGGATTACTAGCCCAGCGCGCTGACCGCTCTGCCATCGATCCATCTTAACATAATGTGTTGAACTATTAGGCAGTTTCCATACTTGTCATATCAATTTCCTTCTTGTCAATTTGATTAAATATACCAGTCCAACTGCCATTACTCGCTTGATTTCCCCAAAAATTACTGAAGGTATAGTGTAGTGTGCCATTTAATAAATGAACAAGAAATTTCATTACTCGAAAGTTTATTTTAACTATTCCATCAATGTGCTTAAACCTGAAATAGAAGAAGTGGTTCAAAAATAGTAATAGCTATTTTTCTTGCAGTAGGTAAATTATGTACAAATCGAAAAAATGTCTGGATATATGTGTTATATTTGTATCATTATTTGATCATAATTGTTATATTAATACATACTTATAGTCTTCGAGATGATATATGGAGTCGTTACTGACAAAAACAAAAGTCGTATGCAATGCAGTTTTCTTAAGATCTTTTCTCCTGACAGCTAATGCAGTATCGAACGTTTCTCTTTTCAGTTCCAGTCCTTCTGTTTTACTATACGATCCTATCTCTTCAAAGATCAGGTTAGTTGATGGGCGGTGTCGATATACTGAAAAAATATATAAACGATTAAATTTCGAAAATTATTTAGTTATTTTCTGCACCGGTTTGATTTCGAATTCGATGTTACCTTGAACAAGTTTGATATTACTGGAATCATCCGTTACTGCTACTGTAACCTCACTGTCTATCAGAATAATTAGATTTTGAAATATGAAACCTAATATCATTTCAGTTCCTACCACATTTCCATCTGTGTTCGTAAATTCTTCATTTCTTTTATATTTTGACATTTGACTTTCAGAAGTTGTATTTGTTTCCATTGCATTCCACGAAGGCGTTACTGAATTTCTTACAAAAAATATCTAACGGTATGGTGAACTAAACATTTCGGACGTATTAAACTGGAACAAGAAAAGTAGTTATTACCAAGTATAAAGCTATGAAGATTATTGAATTATTAGAGTTAACGTCCACATAAGCGTAGCTGACGGATGGGATGCAACGCATCGGATAGATTTTAGTATTATTTATATAGGATTTGCGCACATCGAATCGTCGTCAACACCGACATCGGCGTCGTTGCTAAGACACAAAAATCCGATCCGTACGCTAAGCCTTATGATTCAAATAAAATGACTGAACCGCCCTTCATTCTTCTTCAAAAATATCTACAAAAATACTTCTTTATGTGATTGTCTCATTTGGGTCCTTGTTTATGTGGAGTGCATATGATATACACTTTTACTATAAATTAATAAACTGTCAACTCACAGTGTATAATCTGACATTAGAAAAAGGCAAAAATACTACTACCTACCTACCACCATAATTAATATTTTTAATAAAATAAGAAAAATATGATCCAGTTTAAAATATGAATAAACACAATGGGATAATCATATATTATGTTCTCAACAAAATAGGCACATAATATTGTGTTACTTTGCATACTATCAGAATAAACAGTTTTAAAAAGAAATATATATATCTACCTGGGTGCTTACCATTTGAAACGAGTAGCATAAATTACATAAATATAAATCACCTTAAATTATTTCATAGACCCAAGATAAAAATATACAACTGTGTTTTACAGACATTCATTTATATACCTATGTGATAAATAATACCATGCAACTAGTTTATTATCTCATCAATTGCCAAATTAATTCCAACCTGATTTTTCTACCCCACATAAAATATACCTTATCACGTTCTTTATGTCTTATAATGTATCGACTCATTTCTCAATAATTTCAAATGGAAAATGGTATTCTTCAAATGTAAAACTGTATACTTCAAATGTAAATTTCTATTTTCTATTGTATTATATAATTTCTTCAGATTGAAAATTTGAAAAGTATAAAAAAGTACTTAAGTGGGTATATAAAATGTGCTTTTCGGGAGGATGATGGGTGGATTCTCGCTATAAAAAAATAATAATACTATGTGTTAAATCTAAAATGGATTCATTTTTAGAAAGTTTAGATTTAAGTTTCTTAGAAAACTATACTCATACTATCTGTAACATTGAATTTTGTTGTCTCTTATTAAAAGGAGACAATAATTTGAAAATTTTAAATCCAAATATTAGAAGTCTCAATAAAAATTTTGATGACTTTGTTGTAATGATTGAAGACTTACAAACTGAACTTGACATAATTATACTTACCGAATGCTTTGTATCAAATAACCACATACCAAGTCACATAGAAAACTACAAGACTTTTACAACACAAAATAACTACACTAAAAATGATGGTGTAGTGATTTTTATCAAAAACACACTAAATGTTGACGTAACTGAACTCGCTATACCAAATGCAAATTGTCTACAAATCCAAATAAATCACGACACATGCATTCTTGCTATTTACAGAACACCTTCAATTCACAACATCACCCTTTTCTTGGATAATTTGAACTGTGCACTTGAACCTTTGACCAATTTTAAAAATCTTATCATTGCAGGAGATTTAAATATAAATACGTTAAATGAAAATCCGCATCCCCAACTTCTAGATTATGAAACACTTCTAATACACCACGACCTACAAAGTGCAATAAATAAACCAACTCGTATAACAACAAATTCCAAAACTTGCATTGACCACATAATGATTAGAACTAAAAAAACATTCAAATCACTAATCTACGAATCATCAATTACAGACCACTACACAACTTTTATTAACATAACCCAAACACAACATAAACAAGATACAAACTTACAATACACTAAATTAAAAATTGACTATGATAGCCTTAAAACAACTCTAGGACTCCAAAATTGGGAGCATATAACCTCAATAACTGATGTGAATTTAGCCTGGAATATCTTTCAAGAATATTTACAAAAAGAAATAGGAAAACATAGTCAACTCTCATATGTAAATATTCCACATAAAAACAAACCAATTAAACCGTGGATAACCCAAGGAATTATTAAATCCATCCACAAAAGAAATAGATTACACCAGAAATGCTTTAAAAATCCATATGACATGATCCTACTTAACCACTACAGAAGATATAGAAATACCTGTTCCATAATTATTCGTAAAGCAAAGCAAATATACTACACTTCAAAAGTGATTGAAAATAAAAATAATCCCAAAAGAATTTGGGATATTATAAAGGAAATTACATGTACAACTGTTTTAGTTGTAGAAAACAATCAAGTATCAAAGAACTCAAGATAAATAATACTAAAACTACCTTTGCCGAAAATCCTAATGATATTGTAAACCATTTTAATTCCTTTTTTTCCACTATCGGTTCCAACTTGGCCAAAAATATCAAATTAACAAATCAAAACGACCCCATTGCACAATACAATAATCACTCTACAAATAATTTCATTCTTGAAAAGGCCTCATCGGATGAAATAAACAAAGCAATAATAAAAATAAAACCAAACTGTGCTACAGGAATAGACCATCTATCTGAAAAATCAATTAAGCTCCTTAAAAATGAATTAATAGCTCCGCTTACATATCTAGTTAACTTATCTATAACTAACGGCATCTTCCCAACGTCTATGAAGACCGCAAAAATTGTACCCATATTCAAGGATGGAAACAAAGACGAAGTAAATAATTACCGCCCAATAAGTGTACTAAACATTCTCTCTAAAATCATAGAAAGAATCATAAAAAATCAACTTACAAACTACTTTGACAAAAACAATATCTGGTCAAACAATCAGTATGGTTTTAGAGAAGGAAGGTCTACCTCGGATGCTATTTCTGAAGTCACTGGATATATAACTCAGAATGTTGACAAAGGCAATAAAACAATTGGTATATTTTTGGATATTAAAAAGGCCTTTGATACAATATCCCATACTAAACTTTTTGAAAAAATGGAAAAATTAGGGATTACCGGAAATGAGTTAAAATTATTGAAATGCTATATGACAAACCGAAAACAACTACTAGTCAAAATTCAAGACACTCTGAGTTCGCCTTCCAATATAAACTACGGAATACCTCAAGGAAGCATGCTTGGTCCTATCTTATTCCTCATCTACATGAACGACCTATGCAATATGAATATAGGAGGACAAATCATAAGTTTTGCAGATGACACTGTGTTGTTATTTAGCGATAAAAACTGGGAATCTACTTACAAAAAAGCAGAAAGTGGGATGCATCTTATTAAAAACTGGCTAAACTGTAACTGGCTAACTTCTAAAGAATGTAATCCAGAAATATAATGAGTATAATATCCCCATAGCATTGGCATTTATAGATTTTGAAAAAGCCTTTGACTCAGTCGAGACATGGGCGGTGATGAAGGGTCTAGATAATTGCAGAATTGACTATAGATATTCCCAAATTTTGAATAATATTTATGAGAAGGCCACATCCAATATACAACTTCATGAACCATCCAAGAAATTTTACATTAGAAGAGGTGTCCGACAGGGTGACACTATTTCTCCCAAACTATTTACATTGGCCCTCGAAGATGTCTTCAAAACTCTGGATTGGTCTAAGAAAGGTATAAATATAAACGGCGAGTATCTCAGCAATCTACGGTTCGCAGATGATATTGTCATATTTGCCAAGGATGAGGAGGAATTGAAAACTATGCTGACAGAAATAAATTCAGCCTGTGTGAACATTGGATTGAAGATGAACATCTCCAAGACCAAAATGATGAGTAACGCAGAAGAGTCCTTCGCCATCATAATAGATGGAGTGCAAATTGAAAGAGTAGACAGATACATATAATATATCTAGGCCATACCGTGATGCTTGCCAAAGAAAATCAAGAGGCAGAAATAGAGAGAAGACGTGGCCTTGCCTGGGCAGCTTTTGGAAAATTATCATACATTCTGAAATCCCGTAAATACTCCCATTATTTGAAAAAGAAGCTATTTGATGCATGTATTCTCCCAGTGCTTACTTATGGAATGGAAACATCGGTCCTAACAAAAAGAATAATGCACAAGCTGTTAGTGACACAGAGAGCTATGGAGAGAAAGTTGCTGGATATTTCAATAAGGGACAGAATTCAGAATGTCATGATAAGACAAAGAACCAAAGTAGCCGATGTAGCCGAAAGGGTCGCTGGCCTTAAGTGGAGCTGGGCTGGGCATATTGCCAGATGCCAGGATTCACGATGGACCAAAAAGATCTTAGAATGGCGACCGAGAACAAGCCGAAGAGGTGTTGGCAGACCCCAGGCAAGGTGGTCTGATGACATCAAGAAATGTGCCGGAGGGAGATGGATGCAGTGTGCCCAAGACAGGGAGTTGTGGAGGATCAAAGGGGAGGTCTATGTCCAAGAATGGATGAAAACTGGCTGAAGAAGAAGAAGAAGAAACTGTAACACACTTACATTAAACAATGACAAAACAGTATACATAACTTTTACCAAAACGGACCAGGGACAACCAAATGAAAATAGACCACTGAAAATTCATGACTGCAAAGACCAACAAAGTAACTGTATATGTACTGAAATAAAAAAAACTAGACAAACGAAATACTTGGGAATAACAATTGACCAATGTTTAAAATGGAAACCCCATATCTCAATTTTAAGCATGAAATTAAAAAAAATTAATTTCATTTTTCGCTCCATCAGAAATGTTTTACCGATATCTGTCATTAAATTAATGTACTATTCACTTTACCAATCAATAGTAGAATATGGTATTATAGGGTGGGGTGGCACTTACAGAACAAATATAGATTCAATAGTTAAAGCCCAAAAATCCGTTTTGAAAATAATATTTAATGTACCTATTCGCACACCCTCAGCCGAACTATTCAAAAAACTTGACATCCTAGACATACCACTGTTATATGCTAAAAACATTTGCACTTATATCTATTCACACCTTAACGACTTCCAATTGAACCAAACTACACGTCAGACTAGACAGACTAGACAAGCAAATATACAGATACCGAGAACCAAATCGACTTATGGACAAAGAAATTTTCATTTCCTTGGAGTAAAAATTTTCAATTTGCTTCCAATTGAATTGAAGAAAACTACAAATATAAACAGCTTTAAATGTGGATTAAAGAAGTGGATAAAAAAAACAGACAAGACAGTGATAAATAAACAACTCTACGTTAACATACAATGACACACACGCACACCTAAACAATATACCTATATAATTATAAGCTGCTTCAGAACAGGTTTTTAACCTAGTGAAGCAGTTTACATTCCGCATCTAGTTCTTAAGGATCTTTTTTTTTTTGTTAAAATATTGTATTGTTAAACTTTGATGTGTACCTGTATATTATTTCTTATGTTACAAATAAAAAAAAAAAAAATGACGTTTTGGTTACCCAAAAACAATACAATTGAAGGTAATTTGTTTTAAAATCGAACCACACTTTGTAAATATTATCCTTGTCTACTTGTTTGAACACAAATTGTGGATTTTATTAAGGAGAAATAATGTATTACAATTTTCATCAGTTCTACAGACAAGTCTTGCAGATGCATTAAAACATATTTTTTTGCAAAAAATGAATCTGTATCCTTTATAATACATAATATAATCAATTTGAAATTATATTAAAGCAACATGACATAAAGAGTCAAAACTTTATTTAAAATTCGTAATCGGTGTTATTGTCTCATTATCCAACTGGTCGATTTGTTCAAGAGAATTTATTTATTTGCCGACCGCCGTGGCACAGTTGGTAAGCCGTTCGGTTTCTGTGCGGGCGTCCTGGGTTCGATTCCCAGCAGAGGAGAAATTTATTTAAATTTATTTCTCACGCAAATATTGCTTCTCTGGGCTGGAAACACTGGTTAGTAGGAATAAATTGCCAACTTAGAGGCTTCGCAGCATATATGTTCTCAGAATTCGGAGTAGAACATTTAGTGTGTCTGTTTGTGTGTGTGTCCCCTCCCCTCTTATAACTTTTGATCCGCTCAATTCATAGAGCCCAAAATTTCAGAATAATAATTAATTTTAATAGGCCCACAAAACTTTCATACTCAGATTTTTATTTTTTTCAGTCAGGGATTAACAACTTTTAAATTTTTAATTTATTTTTCCATATAATCTCAAAAACCATTAAAGCTAGAACGCTGAAAATTGGTACAAATATAAACAAATACAAAATCTCAAATTACTTTTATTTAAAAAGTTCCAGAATCTCTCAAATACTTTTTTTTTAAAGAAAAACATTTTTTATGATAAATTTGTGTTTAACTGCCTACATTTTCAAAGTTTTTAAAAATATCGATAAAATATTCTAAGGTAGAGGCGTTTACATTGTGGAAATTCATTTTAATAAATTATTAAAATAACAATATAACTTTGTTTATTTCCACTTATTTATTTTTATTCCACAACTAGTTTCAAGAACTACCTTTCTCTTCTTCAGGTGGGTTTAAACTAAGTAAACTAAGTTTAAACCCACCTGAAGAAGAGAAAGGTAGTTCTTGAAACTAGTTGTGGAATAAAAATAAATAAGTGGAAATAAACAAAGTTATATTGTTATTTTAATAATTTATTATATCGATAAAAGCCGAAACACCCCAACTAGATAATTTAATTTAAGTAGTACCTACATCTCAAAAAAATTAATATAGTGACGACACCGTTTCATAGGTACAATTTGTAAGGCAGTATACGCTACACAATATTTCACCCAATAATTTGATACCTACTTAATCTACAAACACACATCATGCTGTTTTCATATTCTGGGTAGGAAAAACAGACTGACTTCTATACTATCCAATTCTGACATGCAAACCTACATGTTTTATGTACATAGAACACAGAAAATATTAAAATATTTATTGATTTGTGTTTTAGTTTGGTACGTATTCTTCAATTATAAATACTATCGCCATCGACAGTTGTCTCACATGTGTTACATACAACTAGTTATAAGAAACATGATTGTTTCTTTAAGATTTTTTAGTCTTCAAACATTGTTTGTAGCTTAATATTTACCTTCATCATACAATCACCATTTAATTTATAGTCACAGTCAAAAACAAACAGGACACTTTCATCTTGGAGTATATTTTCCAACTGCGATATTTCACACTCCGATATGACGTTAATTGGCACTGACAAGCTTTTTAGCCAACTGGACCAACCAAACTAAAACATGTATATTCATATTAATTTTACTAATTGTAATTAGGTATTGTGCATTCAATTTAGTTTAACGACTGATTATTCTTGATGACAAAAAAGTAATAGTTTTTATTTTATATTGATTTAATTTGATTATGACATGTTTCGTGCAAGGCACATAAGTTGACTACTAAGTCTGATTCGTCATCATCATCATCATTGGCGTTATAGCCCTGTGTGGGCCCTGGCCTCCTCCAGAATATTTCTCCAGCCGTCCCTGTCCTCATCCGTTCTCCTCCAGTTTGCTATTCCGATCGCTCTAATGTCGTCTTCTGTATCGTCCAGCCATCTTAGCTTGGGCCTGCCTGTACTTCTTCTGCCCTCTGGATTGTTATTAAGAACCTTTTTGGGGATACGATCATCATACATCCGGCTGACATGTCCCAACCACTGCAGTCTACGTACTTTTATGATTTGTACAATGTTGGGTTCATCAGTATGTCTGATAATTTTTATTATATTTATAATTGTATCATACTTCAATTTTAAAACACTTAATGATTAGCAGACACTTTGAAGTAAATGTAGAGTAAACTGAATAATGAATGTATAACACATTATTAGTGGGAATAGTAACAATAAATAAAGTCATTCATGGTTAAAAAATTATAATTCATAACTATTTGTATGTAATGTGTTAGAGGGACATACATTTTTCCCAAGAAACTATGAAGGTGACTGTTGTTGGTTTTCTGTACTGAGATATGAAGCGACTCAAAAATGAAATATCTGCATTGTCAACATTACAGGAGACTGAATCCACCAATGAAAACAACAAAATGCACCCTCTTAATGTCAATCTCATATTGACACGACAATTATTTTAAATATTCTGTTTGATTTTCATCAGCATAAGTATTTATATCAATATAAATATACCGACCCTCAAAATAACCGTACGCCCAACGGATTTTAATAAATACAAATTTCGCCCTTCGAGCCCTAACTGTTGGGTGGGTATCTGGTCCAAGGTAAGACGATTAATATTATCTTTTTTCAGAATGTGGCAACTTGTTATTGGGTACATGTTCAATTAATATTTGACATAGTACCTGTTAGTTGCCCGAGAAGTAATATAAAAATAAAATACACATGGTGCAGGGAAGTACCTACTTTGAAAACTTCGAAAAATTCATATTTGAATATTTCAACTCACACGGATACCTATCAGCCATACATTTCCATATGATAACAATGTACAAGACAGACAAATTGTACAATTTGTAAATGTAAGTGTGCGTGAAATTAATGTATGAAATATTAAGTTAACCAATACATATTTATTATATTTTTAATGGTTTGAAATAAATATAATGCACATAATTATTGTTTTTATGTTTTAACGCCAGTCAATCAAATTAGAATAGTTAACTCTAATGAATACATACATATGTAATGCGTTTGTTAACACTTACTATTATTTACATATAAATATTACATATATTATATTCCAGGTTGTTAATGCTAAAGAAAGTTCATGGTTGAAATTATAAAATCTTAAACTAATTTATTATATTTCTCAACAGGCAATAACTAAGCTATCGATGGAACTTAAGAGGCTATAGTAGGCTATACATTATATTTTGAAAATAATTTTCCTAATACCCTCAAAAGATACGTCTTTGAAATAAGGAACAGTTTGTATGTACATCTT